>OMNZ01097075.1:0-14258 GCA_900303255.1 Lesueurigobius sanzi | reverse complement strand
ATGGTTTAAAACAAAACATATTCATGTGCTAGAATGGCCCAGTCAAAGTCCAGACCTAAATCCAATATAAAATCTGTGGAAAGACCTGAAAACTGCTGTTCACAAACGCTCTCCATCTAATTTGACAGAGCTTGAGTTGTTTTGTAAAGAGGAATGGGCTAAACTTTCTGTCTCTAGATGTGCAAATCTTGTAGAGTCATACCCCAAAAGACTTGCTGCTGTTATTGCAGCAAAAGGGGGTTCCACAAAGTATTAACTCATGCTGTATGAATACTTGTGCATGCCAGACTTTTCGGTTTTCTATTTTTTGAAAAATAACAGAATCATGTATCATTTTGCTTTCACTTCACAGTTGTCTGTTTCTTGTGTGTGAACTTTCAGTAAAAAATTAAAAATAAAATATTTATGTTTATGGTTCTAAACATGACAAAATGTGCAAAAGTTCAAGGTGTATTAGTACTTACGAGAGGCACTGTATATCTTCTTCTGCAAATGAACTAAAGGTCCACTGTGTAATAAAAGCAGTTCAAAGACTGGGTTATCACGATGAACCATATGATAAAAAGGCAGTAGTGTAGCGTAGTGAGGCCAGTATTTGCATAAATGATAATGTATAGGCTCGTGTTACAGCAGCTCACCTGCATGGCCACTATTGAGGCATCTACACACGACCCACTGAAGAAGCCGGTTGGTCCAGTCATCAAGAGACGACTGGCTACTGGGGCCATTTTCCACTTTTGTCAGAGAAATTCCCAGCCCTTTATCAGCAGTTACTTTATATAGCTCTGGAAAAATGCGCTGTCCGTTTGGAAGAGTCTAAATATTTTGCTGACTCATGACGAGGGGCTTTTTTCACATAGCTGGGTTGCTAAAAATGTTTTGAAACCGTTGTCACTCTGGGGCCGAGTGACGGTGTGCAGCTCTGACGATGTGTCTGCAGATAAATACTGAGTTACAGTATTTACACTTCCCTCTCCTCTCTCACCCGTGCTGTTTATGTGCAGTGGGCGAGCGATTAGGATATTTCCATACAAACACCGTCATCTGCTCAGTGCTATTTTGGACCTGCCCTGGACTGGACCAGTGTTAACATAAGGCCAACTGTTTACAACAATGGATTGACACGGACTCTGTGTGAAAAGGAGCAGAAGTATAGTGTTTTTCAGCATTTTAATACATTCAGAACGGGAGTCTTGTCTGTGCAAGTTGTGAGAGAAAAACCAGTCTTGCACAAAGTCAGCATATCTCTACTCTCTACAGCATGCAGTTCAAGAAGGGCATAATCTTGCCACTTCGCTGCATGTCATGTGAACTTTGAGTTGTATTATCTTGTACTGCTATTGTAGTTTTTTATAGAGTATAGATAATCTTCTCACAGGGCGAGGGTCTTGGGTGTGTACACACTAGAGGAGGTTTTGCCAGAAAGAATCCCAGAGTTTGGGGAGGTGTGGCCCAATAAAACATTCTCACAAGCAATTGATTTGCGGCAGGACTCCGTGTGTGTGTGTGTGTGTGTGTGTGTGTGTGTGTGTGTGTGTGTGTGTGTGTGTGTGTGTGTGTGTGTGTGTGTGTGTGTGTGTGTGTGTGTGTACACTCATGCAGTCCTTATGTTTGTGGTCGGTGCACTTTGTTATCATGTTTTTGAATCTCCAAAGATTTAAAAATCCTGTAGTGTGTCCCCAGCTTTAGTTCCAATGAGATGAGATGGTTCCAAGAATATATAGTTTAAATGTTTCCGGTAATAGGTCATTAGAGGCCCATATCAAATCTCCCATTTTTGAGAAAAACTATTAAAAAGGCTGTCTTTCAACAAAATCACAACTTTATGATACAGAATGCATCATGACTGACTCTGACATTTGGAGATTTTAAATCCGGGCTGAAAACATTGTTTGCATCAGCATTTATGTGAAACGTGACTTTTTAAATCTTATAAATGATGTATTTTAATGTCCTACTTCTGTATTTCTGTTTGTGAGGTCCTTTATTGAGACTTCTCAATAATAAATGCAATTTATTGTGCACGCTTTTTTCACTGATGTTTAATCACATACTTAACGGTGCATTGTAGAACTTTTTGTGTGTAAAAAAAAGAACATTTAAGTGAGTACATACTATATTTGACCTTATCGTGAGCCAGTGGCTGGATGGTGGACAGCATGGCACCTTTACTTTTAATACTATTACCCTAAAAACAACTGACCTGACAACCTGGAGTGTCCTAAAGGCTGCTGCGATGGAAAGTAAAGGCACCATCTAAACACCCACAGCCACTGGGGTCAGTAAAAGGTCAAATATGCACTAATATCAAGTTAATACATAAGTTCCAAGATACACCTTTTAAATGAATGACAAAGTGGTCAGAATAGCATTATTAGGCCTACATTTAAGTATTTAAGAATATAGAGCTTTGGAACTGCAATGCATTATGGGAATTTTGCCACCATTTTTCAGGACCACAAAACAATGAAAACACAGCCCATTTTCATTATTATTCCCTCGTTGATGGTGTGTTCTAACAGTCAGTTGACTGCTGTGTTAGAACGCACCATCAACGAGGGAATAATAATGAAAATGGGCTGTGTTTTCATTGTGTTGTGGTCCTGAAAAATGGTGGCAAAATTCCCATAATGCATTGCAGTCCCAAAGCTCTTTTGCAGTACTACTTAATAATATAGAATTACTTTCTATATCACAATATATTAAAATTGCGAATCCTAGTTTGTCGGACATAGGTGTTGCAACTAAAGTGTAGCATCCTGATCAAACCAAGTTACTGTATTTCTGCCTTGAAGGAATAAATCTGTCCATCGTTACATCAGTGAACCATCACACATCAAGCCTCTCCAGTGTTTTGCTGGTAGTAGTAAAAATGTCTGGTGATGAGGAGCTGGAGGTGATGAAGCTCAGTGTGACTGATGCTGCAGAGCCATCTGTGGCAATGACACATTTGAATTTCAGAGGCCGCCCTTGATGCCACTACATGAAAGCTCCGCTCTGCCTCGGCCCTCGGCCCTCGGCAAACGGAGCGATTGTTATGAGCTACAAAGAGGCGACAGGAATCACAGCAGACGCCTCAGCGTTGAAGAGGAGATGATGAAGACATGAGTTTGTGACATGGACCACCGTCAGAAAGAGAACACACCATTTCATGAATGATGAATGCACCATTCTAAAGTGTATTCTTTATGGATCAGGAAGGTGCTGTCACTCATCGATGGTTCACTTTCATAATTGCATCAGATCAAACGTTTGTGCTGACGATGCCGATTGGTCTTATTTCTGTTGGTGAGTGTCAGGAGTGAATAATGAATAATGAACAATGAGAGGCACTAACCTACAACATTATTAGTGATATAATCATTTTTCATACTCTTTACTGACAAATCCTCTGAATGAATGATTATATTCTTTACATGTCACTTGTATAAGGAGTATATTAACTCTGCCACAGAGCCAGAAGGAGGAGTGAGGGGACCGCGCTGGACCCGGAGGCTGCTACAGTCCGACCTGAACCAGAGCGAGGGAGAGCCTCGAGCCGGTCAGTCACTCATTTATTACACACCACTGTTCAGCGTGTGCTTTCTAAAGTGTTTATGTGGACAAACAGAAGAGCAGCCTGTCCCCTGCAGCTGAACTAAAGGTCAGGAGTCTGACACAGTGCAACCAAAGCCAACATTAGCTTTGCTCCAGTTGCCTTCTGCTTTGCTTACACTTTACGTTTTTGTAAAACAAAAAGACTTGCAGCTAACTGACAACCATAAACAGAAGTTTGTTTCTGTAAATGTTATCATACACCTGTATGTCCCTCCCCTCTGATCTGCCTGACATCATTTCTCTGGGTCTGAACTGTGCGCTGTATGATAATGGTCTGAACCTGAGGAGTTCCTCAGTGCGCGCACACACACACACACACACACACACACACACACACACACACACACACACACACACACACACACACACACACACACACACACACACACACACACACACACACACACACACACACACACACACACACGGGGCGCTCTGACTGGTTGGGCTGCAGTTGGACAGGTGTGTTCAGGTCAGACAGTGGACTGACATTACATAATGTGGACTTACTATCTGTAACATCAGGCTCCTTCTCTCTGATCCCTCACTGCTTAACAAGATGGAGACTGTGTGATCCGCCCTCAGCTGACAAGACCATTGTTGCTTAGCAACTGAATGCTAAATTTTGAAACCCGACATTTCTGTCTTTCAAGCATTAAAAGTGCAAATAAGGTCTAAAAATAGCTGAGGAGCGAGGCGTGTGCAAATGAACCATATGATGTGAAAGGCCATGGCGCGGCGTGGAGATATTGTGAGGTGTATTTTGGCAGCTCTGCTCTGCCCAGAATAGAATCTGAATTCTCGGGACAGATGGGGGACAGCATTGACTCATTTAAATATATTTTCAACGTAAGTTCAGCTGCTTTATTCTAAAGGGCCTGTGGTGTGAGATGAGGCTGTACCTGCAGCTCTCTGTATGTTCATGTAACGATAGAACAGGTCTGCTGCTGTTTCATCTGTGGAGCATTCAGTGGCTCAAAGGGAAGAAAATCAAAGCACAAATGCATAATTGAATTTACATTACACACCTGAATGAAATATTTATTTTTTAATTCCTCATGAAACATGCAGGTGAGTTCAGGCTGAGCTCGTAGATATGAGCTCGGCTCCTGGACTCCACAGGCTCCAGATCAATAACTGCACCGCCCACAGCCCTCACACTACAGCCGTGCTCTCCACTTGGTCCTGTTCACTCAGGACTCATTATAGTCCAGACAGTACAACCATGTCAAAATCACACCTTTATAAAGCATAGAAGAATGAAACTCTACACTAGTAATAAAAGTACTGTTGGTGACAGAAAAGTTTTCACAGTGTGATCACTTGGTCAAACTGTATTTGAAGTTACTAAACTAGCGCCGTATTGAACATCTGGCTCAGTTCTAAAAGATGGACTTTTACTTTTCTCCTGGAGAAGTTTGTGAAGCAGAAGTCGGAGCAGTTTGTGTCGCTGCGTCTCTGTGTGGCGTTGTTCCCTCTCTCCCGGCTCTCAGACCTCTCCTGGGGGTTTGTGGGGAAAAATAAATATTTTTAGACATTACAGTCCAGGGCGGCTGTCACTTCTATTTTTTTTATTTTTCATAAACTCAAACCCTGGGAAACATATTCACCTCCCCCTTCCCACTGTTCATCCAGTCGCCATGTCTTTGGCTTCCTACTGCCACCCATCTAAAAAAAAAAATCTCAAGCTGCCCCCAGGGAGAGGGTCGCTATAGCAACGGTCTTCACCACAGCGACTGCTGGAAGTGTCCGCCTGTGCATATGTGAGCTGCTCTGCTCTGACATGCCGACCTTGAGCTTATGGTCTTACGGCCCGAGTCACAAAAATGAGACAGAAGAGAAAGGTGAAGACTAATCCCACACAGATGTCCCACGGAGCTCAAGCTTCAGGATCAGGCTTCTTCATGCAATTAGATAACACAAAGTTTACATGCTAAGCCCTTAAGATTTATCACACAAGCTTTGATACAATAACAGCTGGCACCAGAGGAAAGCTCTGCTTTCTTTCTGTTCTGCTTTTCCCTCCTTCAGTCGCCATTTCCTTTTTCGTCTGTCCTTGGTTTTATGCCCAGTGTGTTTCTGGGAGCTCTCAGTGAAACCAATATCTGTCAAATCAATTCAGAAGAAGAGCCTACTAATGTAAGAGATATAGATAGTGTTTGACAGGGACAGAGTAATATAATCTAAATATTATTAAATGTCAAATCAAGTCAAAACTATTGTCAATGTAAGTCATTTTGTGGTGCAGGATCCTTTGAGCATGGGTTACCCACAGTCGAGTTCTCAAATGTAAGATTTCCACATCGATCAAAGTAAGACTGACATGTATCAACTAGTGAGAAACAAATCCATTTCCAGAACTCCGTCATGTGTCTCCGTCCTGACTCTGCGACGTCTCGTTTGTCTCGTCTTTTCTTCATTTACTGTTGTTCATTTTGTGGCCGTGTTTCTCTGGGCTCTGGGTTTATTGAAAGCTTGGCGACCGCTGTTGTCTCGCAGCACAAGAGCTATTTATAGCGGTCCTCTCCTCAGTACTTTAAATTCACCGCGCTCGCCTCAGAGTTGTAAATTGGAGCTGAAGTGAGCTCTCAGTGAGCGCTGTCCTTCGTGATGTCAGAGGAACTATAGACATTGTCATTTACACTCTCTTCTCTTTTCAACCCGGGGCGCAGCTGAGAGCTTGGGCGGAGCCGTGTCACAGACTCTCTATAATCTATAAAGGCACTCAAACACAGTCTCCATGAAGATCCATCATGTATAACACCTGCTGACCCTGTAGTCTAGACCTTTACAAACATGTTCCAGTCAGTTGTATTTCAGTTCTCTCTAACTCTCACAATGTTTTAAAATAATGTTTGACTTGTAGGCTTTATTAGACAGGACAGCTCAGGGTGAAAAGGAACAATAGCAAATCTAATCACAATCCAAATCTAATCAATATAAACAACAACTAATCATGATCCTTTTGAGTGATTTGAAGTTCTGCAGTGAGTGTGAGTTCCTGTTGGATTGTGGGAGTGAGTTCCAGAGGGGGAAGGTTCGATCGTTTTAATATCTCCCTGATGTGTCTCTGCAGCAATCCACGAGTTTCCAGCGGACATCTTCTCTAAAGAAGAGAGGAAGAACGGAGCTGTGTGTCTGCATGCTCTTTGTGTAAGCACTAGATTGAATGTTCCCACCTGAGAGTGCTGTGTTCAGGAACTCTGGGAAATCTCTAATCATATCCTGTTCTTCCCCTCTGCAGGCCATCTACATGTTCTATGCCCTGGCCATTGTCTGTGACGACTACTTTGTCCCATCCCTTGAGAAAATCTCAGAGGTATCTTAAGTCTTGCTGCAAACAGTATATTGAAAAGTGCTTTTGTCAAATAATATTTCTGTGGTGTGCTGTTAATGCATTTATACAGTATGTTTAGTTAATTGTAAAGTTGTGACCATGTGGCTGATTTCTCCTGCTCTTGTAGAACCTGCAGCTCAGTGAAGATGTTGCTGGAGCCACATTTATGGCAGCAGGAAGTTCAGCCCCAGAGCTTTTTACATCTTTGATTGGTACGAGCCTCAGTTTTTTACTTCAGCATTCAACAAAAAGGTCTCGTATACGTATGAGTGGGTATATCGCAATATTATGTAATATTATTATCATGTATATGGCCTGTTACTAAAGTAATGTGTTACTTCACTGTGATTGGTCAAATCTCCGTCACTCGCTGGCAGCGACAGCGCCAGGAGCAAAATGAGGAAAGCTCTCAGTCGTTCTCTGCAGCTGGAAACTGAAGGAAACTACTGGAAATGAGCCGGAGAGCGGCGCGACACTGGTGACCACAGCGCTGACTAGAGTTGAAATTAGTTCACCATTCGTTCTGTGACCAACCACAGAACACACTCTGACAGGCACCTGTGTGTGATTGGCTCACACACCTCAGCCGCGCCTCAAGCCCCGCCTCCACACGCTCCTGCACTTTGGCGGCTGCCGACAGAGCGAGAGCGAGCTGAGTGAAAGAAAGCTATTTTTCTTCGCTTTGTGCGAGTGTGCTGTCATTACCAGACTGACCAATAGGAGTGGATCTTTTGATGATCACATTTTTATATTTAAATAAGGATGACACGCACAAAGTCGCACATCCCAAAATTCAACAGCGTGCCTGACCGAGAGAGAGTACAAAAACGTAGAGAGAAAGTCCCAACAGTTTACATTTTTATATTTGCCATTAAATGAAGGTATACTTTATTGATCCCTGTGTAATTCGTTCTCTCTTCGATGCCGCTGGGGCGAGCCGTCAGGAGCAGTGAGCCGTCAGGAGCAGTGAGCCGTCAGGAGCAGTGAGCCGTCAGGAGCAGTGAGCCGTCAGGAGCAGTGAGCCGTCAGGAGCAGTGAGCCGTCAGGAGCAGTGAGCCGTCAGGAGCAGTGAGCCGTCAGGAGCAGTGAGCCGTCAGGAGCAGTGGGGGCCATCTCCAGATGTGGAGTCAGGCTAATGGTCAGAATCACCTGGCAGGAGGATTTAACCTATTTTGCATGTTTTGGGGTGATGGGAGGGAACTCTAGGAAACCCATCCAGACACGGGGAGAAACATGGAAATTCCACACAGAAAGGCCAGGAGTCGAACCCGGGACCTTCTTGCTGTGAGGCAAGAGCTCTTTCCACTGTGCCACCAAATATTAAATGTTCCCAGACGCATGAATTATGGTCACAAGTAACCACAATCAAATGGTAAATTGCAACAACTGCAATTGTTTCAGAAATATATTGACGTTGTTGCATTGAATACATCCATCGGTTTTTTATTACGTCTCAAACTTAAGCCGTTTAGTCTGTTCTGAAATGCAGCACTTGTATTAGCTGCTAATGCTCTGGAGTGTGTTTTTAAATGAGCAGATATTTAGAAAACCTTAGAAAATAATCATAAATTGCAGTGTCAGGAACAGGAGAAAAAGGCGGGGAGTAATGAGCTCGTCTGTGTGTGTGGACGCTGCGCAGGTGTATTCATCACTAAGGGCGATGTGGGAGTGGGCACCATCGTGGGCTCAGCTGTGTTCAACATCCTGGTGATCATCGGCCTCAGCGGGATCTTTGCTGGACAGGTAGAGCAACAACATGACGGTGTTAAAGTGTGAGGAGTGTGACGTTGACATGTTTGATCTCAGACTGTGACTCTGACGTGGTGGTCCCTGTTCAGAGACTCGATGTACTACGTCCTGTCTGTGCTCACCCTGATTGTGGTAAGATTTAGCACTATTTTATTACAAGCGTACTCCATGCTATTACGTCTTTGTAAAGCTTTAGTAAATACTAAATGATTCAAGTATTTACAGGGTTCTCCCTCGTGCTGGAAAACAATGCCTCAAAAGTCCTGGAAAACATGTTTTGTTCTCGAAAAAAATATTGCTTTTAAGAAAATGTAGGCGATACTTTGTTGTCTTGGCCTATAGGTGACGCGCATAGCTTTCAGGTCTCCCCCCTGTGTGCTCCTTTAATTTAAACATTAGTTTATGTGAGAATAGATAAAATATAGGACCATGCATGCCTGTTATCAAAAATAATGAATGAATCTTATCAACACTAAAGCAAATCTCTTCAGAGCAAAAATACTTTAGATGTAGTATACTTCATTAATAAATCACTTTGCAAATATGGAGGGAACAAACCAGTATTTTCACACAGAATTTTTGCACTTCAAAATATCCTGGAAATGACCTGGAAAATAATTTCAAGTACGTAGAGGGAACCCAGATCTACCAGTGCTTTCTAAATGTGTTACAAATGCTTAATAGTGTGGAGTTACTAGTTTATTTTCAGTAAATATCTGTTCATTTTGATTTACTCTTGTCCATTTCTCAGGTCATTTATGATGACAAAGTTGTCTGGTGAGTTTGTCCGTTATTGCCTCACTAATGTATTAGTTTCAGTGGTCATTGATTTACTGTAGCGCTGATTGGGACATTTGAGTGCATCACTACTTCATTTAAATGCGGTCTTCTGTGTGTTGTACTTAATCAACATAAACCTTCTTTAGTGAAAGAGAAAGACAGTTTTACTTTTTCAGATCTTTGTTTTTGTTCAGGTTCTTTATGTGCTCTAAAGGCCATTTCGTTTCACGTCTTCTGGACTTTAAACAGGATAAAAGTTGTTCACTGTGGTGCCTTTTGTGGGTTTAATGAAAGTGCAGATTTATGTGTGTCCCAAATGTCTTGCACATTCATTGGTGATGGAGAGCAGGTTGACTTTAGCCAAAACTGTTGTGTGTCCAGCTCAGTGCTGCTGCTCTGCTGCACTGACTTCACAAACATAATATGAGTGTGTTCTGTGTTGTGTAGGTGGGAGTCTATTTTTCTCATGACTCTGTATGGAATCTACATAGTGATCATGAAGTAAGTAACTTATCATGGGAGGATATATTTTTGATCAGTGTTGTCTGAGTAAAGTCTGTGTTTTGTTTGTGCAGATTTAATTCCCCGATCTCAGTGTTTGTTACTCGCCAGTGTCGGAGCACAGTGCCCTGTTGTTTTCGCTCTGAGCACAACAGAGAAGACAAGATGGTGGAAGAGGCAGCTGCTTGCAACACTTCCATTGTGCTGCTGAGCAAAGGTCACTTAAGGGCATTTGAAGGCATGTAAAGTGTGTGCTTTTCTGTCTTGTTGAACATAGTTTTTGTGCTCAGCTCAAAGTCATGGAGCTGAGTCCACTCCAGTCGTCATGGTGGACGAGCTGCTCATCCTCAACCCTCACAAACTGTCCTTCTCTGAGGCTGGACTGCGCATCATGATCACACCACACTTCTCTCCACGCACCAGGCTGACCATGGCAGGACGCATGCTCATCAGTGAGGTCTGCATAACCACATGTAGAAATAACTCTTTATACTCAAGACAATGTGAAGGACATGTCCCTCCTGTGTGCAGAGGCAGCGGCTGATCCAGACCTCGAAAAACCAGAGGGATGATGCTGGACCTGGGTCCAGACGAGCGTCCAGCCACAGCCTGAAGAGGGGGGGCTCCTTGGCGCTGGAGAACGGAGGGGGCAAGTCCTGCAGCGGAGACGCAGAGTCTGGAGGAAAACAGGGCCCAGCGGGGGGCCAGACGGACGAGGAGGATGAAGATGACATCTTTAGTCCTTGGCATGTACCAGGTACAGTGTAATGAGGCACAAAACTACTGCATTACACACTGAATGCTTTTAGAAGCCTCCAGACAAACTGATGATGTCCTTGTGCAGGACGTTGCTGTGCGCGGGTGAAGTGGGTGATCTCGTGGCCTCTGGGCGTCCTGCTCTACTGCACTGTGCCTAACTGTGTTCGGCCGCGATGGCAACGCTGGTTTATGGCAACCTTTGTAGCCTCCACTCTGTGGATCGCTGTCTTCTCCTACCTCATGGTGTGGATGGTAAGAGTCACTCAACCATTCAATGAAAACAATTTCACATCAATTGAAAGGAGGATTTGACATTTGATGATGTCCCATGTTCTGTCTCAGGTGACAATCATCAGCTCCACACTGGATATCCCAGACTACATTATGGGCATCACGTTCCTAGCAGCAGGGACCAGTGTGCCGGACTGTATGGCCAGTCTGATTGTGGCTCGACAAGGTACACCCTGTTAGTGCTTTAGGTCAGTGCTGGAAGTGATTCATCTGAGTTCATGTGTGTCCCTGTTAGGCATGGGAGACATGGCTGTGTCTAACTCCATCGGCAGCAATATCTTTGACATCCTCCTGGGCCTGGGCTTCCCCTGGGCTCTGCGCACTCTTGTGGTGGACCATGGATCTGTGGTATGTTTCAGTCTTTCAGTTCTCACAGCTGAGTGGATGAACCAATAAAAGTATTGTCCTCTACAGGTCCACATCAATAATAAAGGACTGGTGTATTCAGTGGTCTTACTGTTGGCTTCTGTGCTCCTGACAGTGAGTTGACTCTTTGTACACATGTTGTCTGTTGTAACAGAAGTAACTGTGTGTTTACTGTGTTCAGGTCATGAGTGTTCATCTGAACAATTGGAAGCTCGACCGGCGCCTGGGCTTTGGCCTGATGTTCCTCTATGCCGTCTTCTTACTCTGCTCCATCCTTTTCGGTCAGATGTGAGGTGTGAGTACCTGGGTCACTGTCCCCTGAGACATACAGAGACTGGGACTGGATCTAAGATCCCAGCTCTAACCAGTGCATACAGCTGTTGTGTCCTTGGGCAGTACACTTCCTCCACCTGTCCTATGTATGTATGTATATGTATGTGGTGTGTGAATGGTAGACGGCACAGATTAGTGACCACCATGCCATCAGTCAGCCCAGGGCAGTTGTGGCTACATACATTTATGTAGCCACAACTGCCCTGTGGCTACACTCACTCTCGAGTGGAGAGTGAGTGAATAATGGTCCACTGTAAAGCACAATACAAATCCAAGCTTAGCCTGACGCTGACCATTCCATGGTCCGACCAAAATAGTGAATGGTGCAGCTGAAGCGCACAGCAGAGTGTCTCTGGTCGTAAATGATTTGTTTTCATTTTGCAATGAAGCAATAAAGTGAGCTTTAGCGTTAATGGGAATGCTAAAGATATACAACAACTATCATTTTAAATGTCAAATTATGTTTCAACTGTTTTTTCATATTTATTGATATAGAAATATTTGGTGCAGTCAATGGTTGAAATTTTAGTTGTATCTTAAAATATAAAGGCCTTTTAAATAGATTTACTCATATTTGACTCAGTTCAAATATATTCCATGTTGGCAGTAGCCTCTGTGCTTGTTTTTGAACTTATACTGTGGTTATTGTGGATATTTAGATCTATTTAAATGTAAAGAAACGACAAATCAAGAACATACTGTAGTCTTCAGACGTGCCTCCACTCAAACTGATGGATGTTGTGAATGTTGATGCATCCACAAACACAGTTATATCAAGTATAGAGACATGGCTTTAAAGAATACCTTTCATGTGACTCGAAGCATTACTTAGTGATATTATATTGTGTTTGTTGTTGAGGGTGAAATGTGCACTTTAGCGAAACCTTTTAGCACAAAGCTTCAGGTGAAATGAAGCCCCGGCTGCGTCACGATCTGCAATAATAAAACCACACCATTATAATAACAAGACAGATGCTGCAAACGCTGAGGGTTCTGCAAACAGCTGACTTTTGATACATGTATAAAGGACGACTTGGTGCCACTATTGATAATAAAGTTCCAGCAAAGATATTTTTATGGCTGTGCGATTATCACTGTTGTTTTTATTAGATGCTTGTATTTGTACAGTTGTTTAGATTTTACAAACTGAATTTCTGATGATGATGTAGCCAAGGCTTTGTGAAATGAGAGAATGGATTTTGATTGTTCAGTATTGATAATATAACACTTACTGCTGTTTACAACACATTACTTAATGTATTTGTAACATGTTAAACCTGGATTGGAATTCTTATTGTGTGCTGTCGCAACTGTGGCTTGTAGGGCTATTTTTCCAGTATCCGCTTGAAAGTGCAAATCCAAAATGGTTACTTATGATTAGATGTATCTTTCTGATTAGAAACACGTTGCAAGTATCCAAGCAACAAAAAAAAAAAAATAGATGAAATTCCAACTCTATTAGTTGCTATAATCTTTTGCTCATAGTTTATCCACTTATTGTAATACCAAAATCCCACTAGATTAGAGCGCGGCGTGTCAACATTTGTGTGCGGATCAGTGAAAAACCAACAAGTGAAAGACTTGTCGAGCACACACACATTACCTTGTTTGTTTTCTGCTGTATTTTATATTCAATTGTGAATCGATGGCACGCTTCCTCATATTTTAGTGCTGTAAATGTCTTCTTTAGAGATTGCTTGAATCATAGAGGACTGTTGTATATTTTGAGTGCAATAAAATGTGCAATACGATTTTTTTTTTTAAATTCTAGTTTCTCTTTAGTGAACAGCTATTTGGACTACATGACTGCCATCTAGTGGATGAAAGGAGCACTGCAATTACAGTTATGCAACGTTAGTTTCGCGTTCAGGAAGTCCATTTCAGTTGCAGCAGATGCCAATACAAGTCGATGGTTGAGAAAAACAAGTGTTTGAAAGAAATGTGATTCACAAACCTGCCATATTATTCTTATGGCTAAAAGTATGGAAGATTTTTTGTGTCGTCACATTGTGAATTTTAAATGTCTTTGAATTTTACACTTTGAATTTTTTTTAACACTGAAAAAACATCTTTGAATTTTTTTGTCTCCAAACTTCAGTCACTAAATTTTCAGTTCAGTGTTTTACATTTGAAATGAAAATTTCACTTTTTAAATATTCACTTATTATTTTTCAACACATCAAATACAACAGTCCAAATTCAGAGTGTAAAATTCGAAGTAAAAAAAAATTCAAATAGAAAAATTCACCCATAAAATATTCAATGTAAAAAAAATTCAAGCTCTTAAATTCAACATAAGAAATTCAGAGTGTAAATTTGCAGTGAAAAATTTCGCAGTAAAGTTCCTGGACATCAAGACCTGAGCAATCGATTCTCGAGACAAAAAAGAAGAGACATGATGTTTCCTATTGGTCGATGTCTTCTGTGGGCGGGATTAACAAATGAGAAAGACAGAGTTCAGGCTTTAACGAGTCAAATCTGAACATTTTGATTGGTCCTTGTACAG
This sequence comes from Lesueurigobius sanzi, assembly GCA_900303255.1. Classification (NCBI taxonomy): domain Eukaryota; kingdom Metazoa; phylum Chordata; class Actinopteri; order Gobiiformes; family Gobiidae; genus Lesueurigobius; species Lesueurigobius sanzi. The sequence continues at coordinate 39 of OMNZ01097075.1, read as the reverse complement.
TTTCCTGTTGAACCAGAGGTTGGTTTTGACTCACTCTGG
>OMNZ01097074.1:17525-31281 GCA_900303255.1 Lesueurigobius sanzi | reverse complement strand
TAGGTAACATTTTTAGCAAAATGCTGAATGTAATTGTGTTGACTTTGTGGTAAAAGCCATTATGTGCATGATCGGGAGTTTTACCATCTTAAGTTCACTCATGACAAACATAACAAACAGCTAGCCACCACCTGCTGATGTCATGAGGTGGTGATCATGAGCATTTTAAATCCAAAAACCAACTCGTTCTGATCGCTACAGTGCTCAAACTGTCTCCACTACAAATAATTTACAGCGAATAGATTATAGCTGTTGTAATTAGCTTCCTTTAAACGGTTTCATTCCCTTCTGAACGAACAGAGGACGCCTCCAGGTGTTTGGGTTTCTCATAAATTATGGCAGAATCTTTAAAAGCTTGTAAGAAGCCCAGAGTTTTGAGTGGGACATTCTGTGCACCAGCCTTATCTGGGAAAGTGGTGATCGGCAAATCAATTCCCAGACCAGCTGCACGGACCATTAGGCAGATGGTGGACCATGGCTCACTAAGGCTTACCGTAAGATGGGAAAAGTCGCATTTTGAGAGATACAGTGAATAGTGGCTTCTGCGATACAGATATTGGATCACCTAATATTGTAATACGGTATTTTTGCAATATATATCATACAAGTAATATCAACAAAAAAAAACTTAAAAGAAAGTCATCCTATTTTACCTTTTTATAGAGCTGGGGGATATGGCCAAAAAACCTTATCACAATTTTCTTTAGTTTAAATCACGATTTCGATTTTTCATGTCTTTTAACCACCTGTTTCTTCATGAGGTTAGTCCTGGTTTAGTCCAGGATAATCATCGTTTCATTCTGTCCTTGGTTTAGTCCTTTTTTAGACCTAGTTTTCTCCTGGTTTTGTCCTGGTTTTCTCCTGGTTTAGTTCTGGTTTAATCCTGGTTTAGACCTTGTTTTCTCCTGGTTTAGTTCTGGTTTAATCCTGGTTTGGACCTCGTTTTCTCCTGGTTTAGACCTCGTTTTCTCCTGGTTTTGACCTAGTTTTCTCCTGGTTTAGTTCTGGTTTAATCCTAGTTTAGACCTTGTTTTCTCCTGGTTTAGACCTAGTTTTGTCCTGGTTTAGTCCTGGTTTAGACCTAGTTTTCTCCTGGTTTAGTTCTGATTTAGACCTAGTTTTCTCCTGGTTTAGTTCTGATTTAGACCTACTTTTTTCCTGGTTTAGACCTATTTTCTTCCTGGTTTAGTTCTGGTTTAGACCTATTGTTTTCCCTGGTTTAGTTCTGGTTAAGCCCTGGTTCAGTCCTGGTTTAGACCTAGTTTTCTCCTGGTTTCGTCCTGGTTTTCTCCTGGTTTAGTTCTGGTTTAATCCTGGTTTAGACCTCGTTTTCTCCGGGTTTAGTCCAGACAGTATAGAAGCTGTGAGTGGAGAAGATCGTCATGAGACCAGATCATGATTCGATTGTTACCATCATATCGCCCAGTCCTATACCTTTTTATTCCATTTACTATGATCTATTTACCACATCGTTAACTGTTACAAAAAGGTAGTTCATAATATTATTGCGTGACGGACAGATGTATATTATTTTTATCAGTCTTTTTCTCTAGTCCAGTCTGTTTGGCCTCCCCACACGCCCTGAACATGTGACCGAGCCTTATCACAAATGCACACAGGCTGCTCATTGTGTGGGATCCATAACCTTTGATTATTAGGATACAGCTGCGGGGCCTGAGCCACAACACTCCAGACTAAATCACCACCTCGCTGCACGACTACAACACTCAGACACTGCAGGCTGAAGTCACTCTGTTACATTTCTAGATTTTTGAGCCAGTTTAAGCTCTTATAAACTTTGGGGAAAATGGCCAAGTGTTCACAGTAAAATGTTTGATTATTGCAATAGTTTTGTGTGTTTCTTTATTCATAGATGACGGGAAACTGTAACTTCAAAAGGCCACATTTTTTTAACAACCTTTGAGATGACTTCTATTGGGCGTTACAAAAATAAATTGATTGATTGATTGATTGATTGATCTTGACTTTAGTAATGAAATTTCCAGTCTTTTCTTGTAGGTTTTTCAGAACAATTTCTCAATATCTAATTTCTAACCTGATTTATTCAGTTCTGAACCCCCATAAGAAAGACAAAATAAATAAAAAAAATGTTTTTTTCCACAAATAACTATTATTAAAATTAAGCAAAGTATTCAACATTTCCTCTGAAAACACCTTTGTAGCTAATATTTCAACAAAATAAGCCCTTAAATTTAAACCTGGCTCTATCCTTTATTCAGATTTTGTCACCAAATATAGGCAAATTTTACACATCATAAAATGCCTTATTTTAGGATTAAATAACATTAATTAACATTAAATAAAAGAAAACTTCCTGTAGCCTTCATCAGAACTAGGGATGCACTGATACTGGAATCGGATATCCGAGCCAATACCGGAAAAAAATACAATATCGGGTATTGATTCCAAATATGCGATACTGAACCAATATTTTTACCAACTGCAATACTACTGTTGATCGCTGCACAAAATACTGCAGTTAGCAGCCGTATGCTAATGCTAGCTTCAACCAATCAAGGCTGTAGCTGAAGCTATAACCTAAGCTGGAATTATGCTTGATGCTTCCGCAAGGTCCACCCGGCGCAGCGCAGAAAATAGTATGCATTAATGATCTGATTATTTTACGATGGAAGTTCTTTATACAGTATTCGTTACACAGACCAATCAGTTTTTCACTCACAACAAAACAGTTCTTTTACATAAATAACAAATATGTCAAACCTACTTTTTTTTAATTCTCCCGGTATCAGTTGGTATCGGATATCGGTAGATACTCAAACCCCAAGTATCGGAAGGAAAAAAGCTGGATCGGTGCATTTCTAATCAGAAGCGTCACGTGATGGTGAAGTGACGTGTCCTGCTCACATGGATTTTCTCGTCAAGAGGGGAAGCTCGCGCCCCCTACTGACTGATGCCTTCTCCAGGACCACGTCCCAGGTGTGAGAAAGAGTGTATGCTCCGTCGTCCCGGTTCATTGATGTTGGTGCACGTTTCCAAGGCTTTACTTTAAGTAAAAGTATCAGATTCAATTTTGACTTAAGTAAAAGTATAAAAGTATAAACTGTCAAATTTTCTTTATAAATAATAAGTAAAAGTTTATTGAGTTTAATGTGCAGGATTTTTTAAATCCTTTGAATCAAACCAGGTCAGAACGAGAAAACCACAAACTCAGGTCTAAATCTGGTCTAAACCAGGTCTAAACTAGGTCTAAACTAAGTTTGAACCAGGACTAAACCAAATCTAAACCAGGACTAAACCAGTTTATCGTAGAGAGGTAATTTTAACTACTTTTACTTTTAACCCAAAATATAGTGGAGTAGAAAGTCCAGATACAGGCTCCAAAATGTAGTGAAGATAAAAGTATTAATCATAAAATTTACTTCAAAAGTACCTATAATTTGTACTTTTTACTTTCCACCATTGAAAAGACAGTGTGAACTTTTTTTCTAATTTTTCGGCCAGTAATCTACAGCAAAAGTTTCAAATGGATATATTCAACTCCCGCCCATTTAATACGGTCTTAAGACGACCATGACGGTGCGGTTCGCCAGCTTTCAGACAAACTCAAGTCCATGTAAAACACCAGCGCAGCTATAACAGTTGCTTTGGGACCACAATCGCTTCAGGCCTCGCAGCTGCCGGACCAAACGCACGTCTGCCTCACACGGCCCCCATGAGACTGACCCCCAACACCACAAAAACAAAAAAAAAAACACTGCAGAGTTTTTCTCCTCATTTCACCCAACAAGAGAAGCCCCGCCCCCCTCCCAGAGTCCCAGCCTGGCCCTAAAAAAAGAAAAGAAAAAGTCACTGACTCTTCTTTTCTCTTAAGGAGATGACACTGCTCCCCCTGCTCGGCCTCCATTGATTGAGAGAGCACCGCTATGAGCTTTGTTCTGAAGAAGACCCCACCCGGATATTTTCCCAGTAAACAGTGGGCAGGGTAAGCTCTCTGGGGTTGGAGCTACAAAGATACCACAGGACACCCACCGCAAAGAGTGACCAGAATAGAAAAGAAAGGAGAGAAAAGAGCGATGGGCTGCCTAATCTTATCAGTGTGCATGACTGAGCCACGCTGCACAGAGCTTTAGTGAGTGGACAAAATATGAGAAGAGTTCATACTGGACTGAATAGGAAATTATTGAACACTATTGATTAGTAATGTATTAGAACTGTCTCTGTAGCAACATTTTTATCTTTGCTGGGGCTGGGTACCATTAAACAATACCACTATGGTATCAGAAAATGTTTTCAGGTACTAATGGTATTGAAAAAAAAAAAAAAGGTATCGAAAACTGGCACTGAAAAAGTATTTTCCTTTAGAGCAAGTTTTGATGTGGCAAGTCCTGGGACAGTACTAAAGGAAGGTACTTGGTTGTTTCAGCTCTCAGCTCATGAATTATAAAGAAATGAAAAGAAATAGTCTTTTATGGAATTAATGGCCATTATTTTTCAGTTTTATGGTTCTAGATGACCAATACTTTAGAATAGGTATTGCACGGTGGCTGGGCGCACCATTAGAGATAGGGTGAGGAGCTCAGTCACCCGGGAGGAGCTCGGAACAGAGCCGCTACTCCTAAGGTTTTGGAAGGTGCCGAGCCCTAATCTTTACCTGGTTGATAATACAGTTGTGGCCAAAAGTTCACATACCCTTTTAATCTTTTGGCCATTTTCCATAGAATGTGAATGATATCACAAAAATCTTTTTCCCACTCATGGTTAGTTATTTCAGTTTATTTTTATTATTATTATTATTATTATTATTATTATTATTATTATTATTATTATTATTATTATTATTATTATTATCAGGGCAGAAGCAAAAAGCTTGTGTGCCCAGTACATATTCATGTTACAATACAAGTTACCATAACATATTTCATAGAATAAACACTTCTTCAGTATTACATTTTAGTTAGTATCACACAAGTTAGAGGTTGTGGGAAGCCGTTTATTGCCAAAGAACTGAGTTTACTCTTTTGAAATCATAATGAAACAGAAACTACTCAAATGTCCCTGATCTAACGTTTACATGACCTTCAACAACTGCCAGGAAAACTGTTCAGGAGCAAAGAAAAACTCACTTCAGCTGAAATACAGGACATTCTGACAAAATTGTTTGTTTCAAGTTGCACAATATGTAAACTTGAGACATTTGGCTAGTTTCCAGTTGAAAAGCGAAAACATTGACAATAAATTATATCACATCCACAACGATATAAAAAACTTACAACGATATCCAAAACTCATACCGGTATATGATATCATAACGATATGCGATGCGATATGGCCCAGCCCTAATATGTATTGCACTTAAAATTGGATAAGAAACCTAATTTTACTGCAAACAAGTTATTTTTTCTTATCTTAAATGCAAATATGTTTGTGTAGGTTCTCAGTCGTACAGGAGTTGTCCATCGTAGGCAAAAATTCTTCAGTCTTCATCTGTACTCTGTAGTTGAAGTGTAGGACGTTTCGATCTTACTCCAATCTTTACTCCATCTTTGGAGTAAGATCGAAACGTCCTACACTTCAACTACAGAGTACAGATGAAGACTGAAGAATTTTTGCCTACGAGGGTTAAATGCAAATAGTCTTAATCTATTGGCAAGGATTCAGAATTACTTCAATTACGGTCAAAAATACTTAATTCTAGTGATTTAAACTCATTAAGATATATTTTTTTGCAAGTGTATCCCTTATACCTTCAGAGACAAAATGTTTTTTCATCAAAAAAAACAAACTTTTGATGTAATTCTTGCTCTGTCTTAGATGAGATATACCAGAAATGATTAATCCATGACTAAAATAGTTGACAACTATTTGAATAATCGATTATCGATTAGTAGTTATTCTAATTTGAGCCCCTTTTTGAGTAACGAGTAAAGTAACACATTACTATTTCCAAACCAGTATCAGATTAAAGTTACTTTAATCCAAGTCACTGTGAGTTACTATTTTGTCATTTTCATTGGTAAAAATATATATTTGTTTTTTCTTGTGTCTCGTGAAGTGATGTATCGTCACATTTTTCAGCTGAGGGCGACTCAACAACAACTGTTGATGTTAAAATGGTCTTCCAATAAAGTGAATATTGGCAAAACCGGTGTCATTTGTTTGATGGAGGTGTTGTCGGCAGCTGCTGAAAGTAACTAATAAAGTAACTTGTAATCTAACTGAGTTACTTTTAAAATAAAGTAATCAGTAAAGTAGCTAAGTTACTTTTTAAAGGAGTAATTAGTACTCAGTAATCAGATTACTTTTCACGGTAACTGTGGCAACAATGGTTGTCGATTAATCGCTTAGTTATTTCAGCCCGACAAAAACCCTTATTGTATCAGCCCTTTCACACAGAATATGCATTTAGGCATTTATAAAGCATAGAAAAACAACTTCAAACTTAACATGAACCATTTTCCATTGGACCAATATTGAGAATTGCGTCTTTGCATTACGTCAATGTTCAGGCCACATAAAAAGCTTAAGAAAGGAGGGACTATTTAAAATACTTTGTAAAAGTGTTACAGCACTTCCTGAATGCTTCTGTTGCTATTTTTATAGGTTCATTTACAGGGACAATAAAGGAAAACCGAGGCTTAAACAAAAAATCAGCAGAGGCAGATGTTTGTAGAGATGAGAACACTTACAGTCAAAAAGAACAAAAAAAGAACAGGGTTTATTGGCACTGGAGGCTCCTGCAGTGCATGGGGCCCTCATTGTAACAAACTATATTCCAGATGTTAAACTAGAATCATCTGGTGTAACCTCTGACACAAAAGTATCCATTCAATTAGTGGATTTCACACCGACTCAGGTTTCGCGCATGTCTGTCTGTGGATCAGTGGCCAGATCATATTGGAGGTGTATTTTATATGTAGTTTGTATGGAAACTGTGGGCTGTGGGGGTTGAGACTAAAAAGAGAGAACCACGGCTATAGAAGTACATTACATCAGCCATCCAGCCAGGGCTGCACCATTTTGACAACAAAACTAATAAGATAAGATAGCTCTTCATTGATCTCACAATGGAGAAATGTACTTGTTACAACAGCTCTTAGGACAGGATCAAAAAGTCAGGAAATGTGCCATCAAGAAGAAAATGGTTTGCAAACAGTAGTAATAATACTGGAATAGGATTAAAAAAAACTAAATAAAAAAAGACTAATAATGATAAATTAAAATATGTGTCTCTTAGCATCTATCAATAAGAAAAACTAATCTTGGTTTTTCAGACAGAAATAGTGATTACGATTCGATTTTAATATCGTATAATTATGTTCTATATTTTTCATGCAATTCAGGATTGTCTAAGCATGGAACGATATGGACATTTTGTCTCAAAAATTATTGCGATTCACAATGTCATTTATCACAGTAATTATGTGACTGTGGATTATCTTCTATTCCGTCTGTGTAGAGAAGTGTCAACAACCTTAGAATTTAGCCCAGGGTGAGACAATAGAGAGGTAACAAGCCCTATTATGTATGAATAGGCTAAGATGTTTTACAGCCTTTGGTACCAAGAGAGGAGGGACTTAGAGGTTAACGCCTCCTTCTGGTTTGCTCTGAAGAGACCCACGGACGTGTTCAAGTCTTTATTCGCTGAGGAAGATCTTTGGACTAAGACCGAAACTCCTAAAACTGCTATTATACAGTACATGGCAGTGGTACTCATTTATTATATTTCAGCTTCATGAAACGCTGGAGACGCAAGGAAGAAAACAAACCTCAGCCTTTGGGATAAGGTTATTGCAGTATTTAAAATTGCGATGTCGATTCTAGGGGTGTGCTCAAAATATCAATACCTAGATACGTATCGATATAATTAAAGAAAATACAGTATCGATATCGTGGCTCTTAGTATCGTTCTTCCCCCAGGTGTTAGAGGGCAGCGAACAAAACATCAAAAATTTAAAAGATTTTGTAGTCCAACCAATTATTCTGAACACTTAATGTTGCAAACATTTAACCAAAATGTACTTTATTCTTCAATAAATTTAAAATAATACACTGAGTTCAGTTTTTTGAGTAAGTGGATATGTTCATGATTAACTAATGAGCCTTAGGTCCATGTTTTATTGAATCATATCCAACAGTGTCAAATTGTATGGAGAAGGCTCTGTATCGAGGTACATATTGTATCGCGACCTGTGTATCGAGGTATGTATTGTATTGTGACCTGTGTATCGAGGTATGTATCGTATCGTGACCTGTGTATCGAGGTATGTATCGTATCGTGACCTGTGTATCGAGGTATGTATTGTATCGTGACCTGTGTATCGAGGTATGTATCGTATCGTGACCTGTGTATCGAGGTATGTATCGTATCGTGACCTGTGTATCGAGGTACGTATCGTATCGTGACATGTGTATCGAGGTACGTCTCATATCGTCAGGTTCTCAAAGGTACACAGCCCTATTCAATTCGATATCGGTTAATCTTCCAGCCCTACATCCAGCTAATATTTATAATACCAACAAAACACAAAAACTCTTCACTGAAAAGAGTCCCTACTCCAAACTGCCTGGGTTCAATCTGGATTTTGCATCTCCACAGTCAACAAAGATGGAACTGAAGCACGATGATGTGGCAGCCAAACTGTTTTCATTACAATGAGTCACGTAGGCCACGACAAAAAGATGAAACAGTTGAATAAGACATTCAGACTATGGCCTTTTGCTTGGGCACTTTGGTAGCAACTTCATCAGCGTTTAGAGATGGCAAGAGTGTGGGTATTTTCCCAATAAAAAGACGTGAGGACTGTGAAAAAACAATGAACTGAAATAACTTCAGAAGGCCACAGTTACATTAGTCAAATGGTGCACTGCGGCTCGCTGCATGGAAACATGTGGTGGCAAACTTTCCTAAGACTTTAAATCAGAGGCAGGAGTTTGGACCGACAAAAAATGGACACTGCTACTAGAAATAAAAAAAACATGTTGAATGTAATATGATAATAATAAAAACATGGGCTACAGGAGTGAGATATAGGAGTCTAACATTATAGAAGGTTTTCCCCTGAGATGGATCTTTTACTCTGTTTGTAGGTAGGGCTGCACAATTAGGGTTGGGATGCACCGATCCAACCGATACCGTGAGATTTTCACAAAAGTATGCTTGTAGATGACTTATTTGTTGTTTATGAAAAGAAACTGCAGTGGATTTGCAGTGAGTGAAAAAGTGACTTCCAACAAATAGTGATCTCATCATTAATACATTATAAATATGTATTACCAGTGATTCTGTAACAGTATTTCTCAAACTAAAATGCAAACACTAATGGCCAATATGAGCCTATGTCACTACTTTGGGACTTAATTTCTGTCCCAGCCTGGACTGGTTGAAGCTAGCATTAGCATACTGCTGCTAACATCTGTATTTTGCGTGGCGATCAATAGTGCTATGGCAGAGAGTAGAACAAATTGGATGACTGAATTCTACAGATTCCGAGCTTTAAAATGATATACAGCATGTCCATATTCACTTAAATTAAGTTGGTGAAAGTATCGTTTCAGTAGCGGATATTTCGACCTCCGCGCAGTATTAAGACGCTCCTAAAGGATTATCCCCCACTCAATTCCGTGCTATTCCGCCTAAAATATAGTACCCGTTTTATCCGCTTAGAAAATTGACAGTTTTAATTTTGTGTAACTATACTTTGAACGTGTAACTATTCACATAACAATATTTAAATAGGGGAAACTTGGAAGAGATTTGTGGCTTCTAAATTTGGCGCCATGGGACTATACTGTAGAGGCAAAATGCTAACAACGTCTTTGGTCTGAAGGGACTGAAGGAACGCACGAAGACCAGACAGCCACGCATTGCCTCATCTAAGCCCAGGTTAGAACATATGTATGCATGTAAAAGCGGTGAACTATTCCTTTAAGTCTTCCATCTGACCCAAACATGCAGGAACTTATAAATGAGCAGAAGTTCAGTTTTAGTTATAACTTTCCTAATTTAGTTAATTTTTTGGCCTTGGTTTGGTTCTGATTTAGTGGTTTTGGAGTCTTCTTTTGATTTGCTGAAAAAGATATTACAGCGGTTTATCTAAGTATTGCAATAATATCGTTATCGTGAAATTACATGCCCGTCTGGCATATCGGTCTATTGTTCATGTAGACTTAGGAGACGTGATGGTTATAAGCTTTACTTCTGAAAATTGGAGAAACTGTATTATATTAAAGTAGATAAAAGATTATGAACATGTGCGGGGACGGAAAATATAATGATTAGGCTACAGGGCCGCTGACTCAGATTGCCGAGGGTTCATTGGTGTGTGGGTATGTCTGTGTGGCAGCTCCATGTGCCATCAGCTGTGCCAGGTCTAGTCCTCCGCAAAGTGGGCTCTGCCTCGAGTTTCTCTTCAGAGAAAAGAGACCGTGGCGCTGTGATAGGAGCCTCGCATCGGTGTCAAACTTTCGCTTTACATCTTTCTAAAAACATCTCAGCAATTACTTCAACTGGACAAATTACACAAGGCAAGGCGTATGTTAAATGTTAATATACAGTAGTTTTAGCTCGCTAATGTTGACTTAATATCCTAAATAAGGAAAAGCCTAGTTGAGTCTGCTACTTACGCACAGTTGTGTGGCAGGAGAAGTGACGTCTTTAAGTCCAGAAAGTTACGGATGAGTTTTGTGGGAGGCAGCGGCAGCTTCTGTGCGCTTTTTCTCACTCGGTAAATGTTGCACGTTTCCTCCGACAGCACGGGCACAATGAATGATTCCGCTGCTCCCCCCCTCTCCTCTGCCGCTGCCCCCCCTCTCTGCCGCTGGGAGGGTGTGACGTCATCCCCCCTCCCCGTCCTCCCCGTCCTCCCTCTCTGTTGGTTACAGTGGCAGCGGTTTATATTGAAGACACGCTGTGCAACATTGTGGCCTACGTCAACAGTCACAATGTTGTTATAGCCAAGACAGCATAGCATAGACAGCACCAATTTCTGAATTAGCTCGGTTGCCATGGTTTCCAGTTGCATTCGGCAGTTAGAGCAGCGGTCGGTGGGACAAATTAGAGCTGCTTGGTTTTGCATTAAAGTGCTGCTAATAATGTGAACGGCAGTAAAGAAAAGTAATGTACAGCACAAAAACCGAGCTCACATTAGAGCTGAGGTAAGTTTTTGTGCTGTATATTCATTTCCTTTTCCTACCATTCACATTATTATCAGCGCTTTAATGCACAACCATGCAGCTGTAACAGGAATTTGTCCCACCGCCCGCTGTTCTAACTGCCGGATGCAACTGGAAACCATATGGGAACCAAGCTAATTCAGAAATTGGCAATTGGTTTGTCATAACACAAAACTTAGCTGATTACTAATCACTAATTGTGATTTAAACATGTAACGTCTATAGACCCTTTGGCTGCTTACATCATCAGTGACATCAGCTGGAGGCAGGAAGTGAGCAAGAGAAATAAGAACTAAAACTAGCGATTATAAGTGTAAAACAACAACTAAAAATGTCATCATGTTTGGCTTAAGGTGCAAGGACAAGAGGAATGACATTTGAGACGATAAAATAAGGATTTATCTGATGTTTCCAACACAGTTCATGTGAAAAATACCAAATAAATTTTCTTTTTGCTAGCATTAATGTCGGATATCTCTCTTGCAAATATGTTACTCTGAGGACGACAGTGAACAGTAAACTCGTGAAAGTAGCAGTGTTTAATCCAAAAGCTCATATTTAACAATAAATTAAGAAATCAGTTTATTTCAGCGTCAGATGCAGAAGTCGGGAAGCTTGTGTTGACCCCAGTTTCCCAGTTGTTTGCTCCAGTTGAGTGAGCGTTCATGTGCATTTTCCAACTGGGAAAAACATTTTCTCCAGTTCCCGAGGTCCACATGAACGCAGACATATAACAGCTACAATGGAAATAGATAGGGATCTAGCTTTCCGCCTCCAGCTACGGCTGGAATGTTTACAAACAAGGAAAGGGTCTATATAATATAATATAATACAATACTATATACTACAATACAATTGTATACAGTTTAACTCACAACTAGATAAGTTTCCAGTGTTGTGACTCCACTATGACTAACCAGTTATAATGCTATGCTATCTTGGCTGTAACATAGTGACTGCATGAGTTAATGTAGGCCATTAGGTCATTCATTACTTCACAAGAAGCAGCTGAGAAAGATTACATTTTGGCCCCGTCTCATGTTTCCCATTTGACAAAAACTTGTGCACACACCCACCATTAGCCTACTTAAGAGCCATTGCACATTATGTTACATTCTCTGCAAATTGTACAACTGCTCCGAGTTCCAAAAAGGGATTTTCACATAACTTCAAGTGCAGATTGAATTCTGAAGAGACATTTTAAGGCTGCACTGTTGGCTCTACGCTGTTATCGAAATATATATCCCTCTTGTCACTATGTTTGTTCGTAAAATGAACACAAGGAAAGTATTGTGATGAGAGTAGATAGTCCACTACTGGCAGTAATATCAATTCTGTTTTGTTTTTTTGTTTTTATTTTCATTATGGTACATTGTTGTTGCCTTAACAGCAGCAAAAAGCAGATCCTTCAAAAAATGTACAGTCTGGCTATAATAATAATAAATCTTTTAGGTGCTTTTTAAATCTTATCTTCAATTTACAACATAATCTAATTTCCATGGTACTACATACAGTGTCTATGTTGCTCACTATTCCCTCATGTCCATCTGAACTCTCTGCTCAGTGGTGGCCTCTCTTTTACTGACTGTAGGGTTTCCCCCTTCCAAGGCTCTTTAAGTTTAACACATTCCTCACTGCCCTGGTTAGAATGATTTCTATCTGTTTTCACAGAGCGGGAGCACAGGCCGGAACGATATTGTTTGGAATTCCAGCCTGGTCTGACGTTTGCTGTGGACAGTCAGTGGCAGCATTTTCATCACTCAGGTCTCTCCATCAGAACATGGAGATACAACCCAAACTGCCTTTCCACATTATCACATACATTATCACTGGTGGTGGACAGTAACGAAGTAAAAAGTACAAATTACTGTATAGGTACTTTTACTTTACTTTTAAGTAAATTATGGATACTTTTTACTTTTCAGAGCCTGTATCTGTACTTACTTCACTACATTTTTAAAAGTATGGGTTAAAAGTAAAAGTATCAAAGTGACCTCTCTACGGTGAACTGGTTTACTCCCAGTTCAGGACAAAACTACAACTAAACCACGTCTAAACTAGGACTATAGTTCCTAGTTTAGACTTGTTTTAGAAGTTTGCAGTTTACTCATTTAGACCTGGTTTAGATCCGGTTTAGTCCTGGTTTATACCTAGTTTAGACCTGAGTTAGTTGTTTACTCATTTATACCTGGTTTAGACCCAGTTTAGTCCTGGTTTATACCTAGTTTAGACCTGATTTAGACCTGAGTTAGTGGTTTACTCATTTAGACCTGGTTTAGTTGTGGTTTAGTCCTGGTTTAGACCTGGTTTAGTTCTGGTTTAGACCTGATTTAGTCGTAGTTTAGTTGTGGTTTAGACCCGGTTTAGTCCTGGTTTAGATCTAGTTTAAACCCGAGTTAGTGGTTTGCTCATTTAGATCTGGTTTAGACCTGGTTTAATCCTGGTTTAGTCCTGTTTCAGACCTGAGTTAGTGGTTTACTCGTTTAGACCTGGTTTGATTCAAATGATTTTAAAAAAAATCCTGCAGATTAAGCTTTTAAAATATACTTTCACTTTTAAAGTGTATACTTTTATACTTTTACTTCAGTAGAAATTGTATGAG
>OMNZ01097073.1:19884-36736 GCA_900303255.1 Lesueurigobius sanzi | reverse complement strand
TTTAGCCCACTTTAAAACATCTGTCCGCTCTGTGAATCTTCTACAGCAAAAACAAATCTCTTGGTTTGCTTACCTCTTATATCAGATAAATATACAAAACGCATAAATTGTTACTTTTCAGACGTAAATGTGAAGATCTCAGCCGATGCTTCCCCATTAATCTCAATGGACGGAGCCTCTGGTGTCACAGAAAAGGGGGCCTTAACCTTTTCGTTGCTCCTGTCTATGCTTTGCCTATTTTCTTCTTGTCAATTTTGAAGGGTAATTTATATTTTGTTCATAAAGATTCACAAATTAAGCTCTTAACCGTCTTCCATTTTGAAGTTTGATTTATTGAAGGGCTGTCAAAGTTAACACTTTCATATCGCATCGTTGTAACCGAACACACTCACAAGCAAAGTGGTGTTTAGTCATAGAAATTTACCAGAGGCATTTGTAAACATGGATTTAACATGAAACTTGCATTACAAATGATAAATGGCAGCCTTTTCAGACAGATTTATGATATTACATTTAATATATTAATGAAATGTGAGCACATGCTTTAAATGAGCTTGTTTTATGTTGGCCTTCAACATTAAATCAATATAATAATTGCAGAAAAATTGACTGTGATTAATTGTGGTTAATCAAATGTCAAAAGTGTGATTAATCTGAATAAAACAATGAATGGATTGACAATAGTGATTTATTGTCACATCACCCACACATTACATCACTCTCAGACCTTTGGTGCAGAATGAGTTAAACACTGAGCAACATCAAATGTATGAAGTCAAGAGGGGGCAGTACAGAGAGAGAAGGGGAGAGTTCAGCTTCCTGACAGCCCTGTGAATGACGTTGTCTTTCAGTCAGTTGGACCTGGCATGGAACGAGACAGGACTGAAGAGGCAGGAGATGGATGTTGTTTCCAAGCCGATCGAATGGGTCCTGTCCAGTTCATTGTTGTTGAGCCATTGTTTTGGATTAGACTTGGCACACGAACAGCACCACCAAATCTGGTGACAAATTCATTTATTAAAACAGTCGTGAAGGAAAAATTGCCACAATTTACTCTTTTTCACTTTTATGTTACTTTATTATGTCTTAAATGGTGGAACTTACCAATTTAGTGGCAAGTTCCATCATAGTAACTTAAAAACTGAGGGCTCACAGGGGCACTCTCCTTGAAGCTTTGAAGGAATCTGATATTTGTTTTGTAAAGACAAATTGTAAGAAGGGGTGGGATTATATATGTGGCTATAATCAACCAACGTTTTCAACTAACCCACCCGCAAAAAAATGAAAAAGCCGAACCCGTCCCGCTTCCTGACCCGCGTTTTAAAAAGTAGTCCATGCTCGTCGTAGTGTCATTGGGCTCCTCAGTCTTCACCTTCTCTCTTGCCGCCTCCATCTCTACCTGCAGATTGAGCTTGTGCGCCATCTTCCCGCCAGTTATTCAGCCAATAAAGTGTATGTATTTTATAGAAAATTGTGTCTACTATATAAATTACAAAAGTTTAATCGCCATCTTTATTTCAAACGACCCGACCAACCGCGACCTGAATATCATTCAAAATATCTTCGGATCAACCAGCATCACTGGCGGACATAACTCCTTTGCCCGATCTTGGACTCTAAGCAGGGAAGGGCCTGGTCAGACCTTGGACGGGAGAACGCCAGGGAAATGCCAGGAAGCCTGAGTGAATGTAGTGAGTGAGTGATGGTGGTGGTCGGAGGGGCCGATGGTGCAGATTGGCAGCCTCCACCAATGAATAATGCATGTAAAGCGTCTTTGAGTGTCTATATAAAACCCAATGCATTATTGTTATATAGGTTATTTACTTCTTCCCGCTTTTATTCTGACGTGACGTGTCTTTTTTGCATGTTGCGGATGTACAATGATGTTTTCAAGGTCCGAATAAACTCATTCATTCATTTATAGTTGCACCTCCATCTGCGCATCAGTCTTCATCATAGCAACTGAGGCAACATTTTCAGCTCTTGCTTTTACAGCTGCCGCTAAAGATAAATAGTTAGTGATCAGGAACCCGTTACATGCCTATTGAGAGACTTATTTACGCATTTAACGACATGTTTTACTCGTAAAAATCCTCATTTATCACGTTGTCTGACCCTCTCGAAGCTTCCACTGAAGCACGACGAATCCCAAACACAAATGGACCATTACACTGACCTTCAGACAGGGATCCCTATGAAAAATCAAACTGCTGTCACTGCATTGATGGGTCTACGCGCAGGAGCAACAGCCTGTTTGCCTGCAGTGGGGAAAGCATGAGACGCCACTCCCGCAGCTAAAGTCGGTAAATCTGTGAAAGCTTTACGATTCGGAGTGAGTTAAAGCCAGGGAAACACATAAAAGGTGTGTGTTTGGTTTGGTGGAGTGTCGCCCGCAGCCTCGCCTCGTCGGCTTGATGATGTTATTGTTTAGCTCCTCTATGGCGTTATTGTTCAAATGGGTGTTTATGATTCACAGACCAGCCTCAGATGCACGAACAACAAGCGCGGCTGTTGTACCAGACAAGATAAAACAGACATGGGATAAAACGGTGCCTTCAGGAAGCTGTAAATGCCACTGAAGTTAGCGGCGTTACAAGTTCATAATAATGCCAACGTAAAGGCGCATTGTGGAACTTTTTATGAGGAAAAAACAATATATTAGTGATATTAGTGTGTATTTGACCTTTTACTTTTACCTTTACTTTCCATCACAGTGGCCTCTAGGATCGATTTCTTTTTAGGGCTTCTGGTTGGTTTGCACCCTCAGTTTTAATGTATTTTAATGACCAGGGTGTCGATCTGCAATCCTATGAAAAGCTTTGCAGAAAAGGTTCCACAATGCACCTAAAATATTGAAGTTGTCTCTTTTTTATTCTCTGTGGAGTCATGGTGGCAGAGTGGCCTTTCACCCATCCTTCGTTGCCACTGGGCCAACCTGTCAGTCAACAGATAACTTTCATAAGATACTGGTACCTGGAGGATTAGTTTATTATTGTGTGGTCTTCAACATGTGCATCTTCAAGGCACACCTTCAGTCTGTCATGACGAGCCACGACCCGAACAAGAATATCAATAACAGCCAAAGTTTTTCCAATATGGCCGATATGCTAACTGGTCAAGTTATAGCTCTTTTGAAAGCTTAAATTGTCCCCAATGCAGTCAATACATTCAATTTTACAGTTCTTTAGTGTGTTGAGTTTAGTGACTTGTATGCAACAGTGACAGTACAGGCATGAGCAATTTTATAGCTAAAGAAGTGACATTTATTAGAACAGTCTGATACAATTTAAAATAAATTAGCCTATACATTTAAAAAAAAAAAAAAGAAAAAAAAATGTCTAGGATTGCAAACCTTGCTAGTAATAAGTGTTTAACCATATAGTCTGAAAAAATAGATATTTACAACAAATCCAAGCAGTATTCCTATATCCAAGCACCGACCTTGAGGGACAGAGCCTTTGCCATAGCTGCTCCCACCCTCTGGAACTCACTCCCACTTAATATCAGAAACTCAAACTCATTGATTACATTCAAAACATGCCAAAAATGTTACAAATGTGTTGAATTACCTGAATTAAGACACAATAATTTAACAGTTAATGCCCCCAGAACCTGAGTTTCTCTGCTCCGCCCCTGCAGCCAAGCCGCTCTCTGGCTCAAACCCAAACGCCTCATTCGCTTCCCTCCAGAGAACACTACAGGCTGCAACGGTTTTGTCAGGGTCTGAACTCATGTTTTCTAATGGGTTTATTATGTTCTGTCTGTTGTATGAACCGAGCTCTGTGCGTTGATCTTTGGCCGCATTGACACAAACTTCTGTAACTCTTCCACATTGTTTCCGTCAAATTAAAAGGCAGTTTTTGTCAAGTACATTAAAAACACAGCAGTGGCAAATACTGTCTCTTTCAATCACTTATCAGTGTGAGGTCCCTCGAAGCACAGCGCGTTGTGAGCGTATAGGAAGCAGCGGCGCTGCCCACCAGCAGCATATAGCCAAAAACATGCAGATTCTTCAAATTCTTGTTCAGAGTGTATCCCGCCATAATCCCATAGGAGCCCTTTCTCAGTGGCCACCTGAAAACATTAATCTCTCTTGTGTGAATATTTGTATGTCTTCTTGTGGTCAATACTTCTATCTCATTGTGAAAATTGTCCTGTCATCTGAAGGTGACATCCTTCATACAAAGTCAGTCCTTCAGTCCTTGGTACTTGTCCAATACTTTTTTCGATACCTATATTAAATTATTAGTCTAGAACAGTGTTTCCAAACCAGGCGTGCGGTGACCCCTGGGGGTACAAGAGAGGTTAGTAGGGGGTACTTGGAATAATTTCAGATTTAAAAAAAAAACAAGATGAAACAAATTGAACATTTAACTGTAAAGAGTGAGATTTTGCTGTCTTTTACCTGAAAAATTTGAGTTTTTGTCATTCACTTTCCAAGTAATCAACAAAACCATCGAAGCAGGGGGTACATAAATGAAAGGCCCAAGGAGTACGTGAGACAAAAGAGGTTGGGAACCACTGATCTAGAACCATAAAATCAATCAATCTTTTTGTAACACCCAATATCACAACAGGAGTCATCTCAGAGGTTGGTACAAACACAAAACAAGTCAATATCAAAGATCAAACAATGAAATGTCAATGAGATGTCAGCCTGGGGTTTCCCACATCCTTAGACCCTCCCCCGCAGCAAAGAAACACTCAAGAAAACCACGTGGGACAAAACGGGGAAACCTCGAGGAGAACCACATTGGGGAAGGTATCCACTCCTATGGACGGATGAGCCAGATGGTTCCCAGGCCGACGAGTCCCGTAAACAATCAGTATTCATTCTTTTAAGTAACTTTCTTTTGTGCTCTCAGCCAGGCATCAAAACTAAATCTAATTTCGGCACCAGTTTACCAGTTTTTTTCTGATACCATTAGTACCATTATTCTATACAATACTGGCATCATTTTGTTGGTACCCAGCCCCAGTCCCCCATAGCGTGAAACAAACTAGCCCTCTGCGCTAAAAGACATGAAACAACCCTAAATCTGCCAAAAACATTACAGAAGCGTGTACCTCTTTTTTTCTACAAACACTCATAAAATAAAATGGCGCTCCTTGTCAATTCTTTGCATGCCTGTCCGGGGCGTTGGATGGGGGTGTGTTGTTGTGGTGGTGGCGGCGGTAGTTGGGGGGGTGCCGGGGCCGTTTGATGGTGCAATTGATGGGAAAGTTCTGAAGAAAGTCCCACAGCCTCGGAGGAATTTGATTACCTCCATCCATTATCTGCACAGTGAGCAATCGCGAGGCTCACCATCTGTCATCCGTTTCATTTGCATCGTCAACACCTGCCCTGCCTGTTTATGCCTCCGCCATTTCTTTTTTTTTTTTTTTTTTACACGCCGCCTTTCATGGCAGGAGAAAATGTTGACTTTTCATCCTAAATGCATTAATTCTACCAGTTCAAAGGGATCATATTGGGAAGGAAGTACTCGGTTTATGTCGGGAATTTGGGAGGCCCGCAGTGTTTTATGGCGACTTGATTGAAATGTGTGGTGGCTGAGGCGGCTTTTACAGTTTACTGAACAATAAACGGATTCATTTCATGGGTAAATGACGAGCGAGATGGCAGCATATGTAATTCATGGCTTGTAAGATATCTGGATTAGTATTACAAAGCAATGATTGAGCTGAAGGGCGACTACTTGTTGGATAGCTTATTGGTTTTAAGTATAAAATGAAAAGATGGTAGAATTATTGTTTATAAAGTGTAAAGTATGGAAATATCAGCTAAACAAACATATGGTACTATTTATGGATCACATGACTTTTTCTAGTTATATACTTTCTGTTAATTGCGTTTGACCACACTGCATTTTTAATTGCTTATTTATGGCAATGGTCCAGCCATAGGGACAGGATAATTAGCTCATACCAGCACCTTCATCCATCCATTTTCTTCCGCTTTATCGGGGGCCGGGTCATGGCAACAGTCTGAGCAGAGATGCCCAGACTTCCTATCCACGCATACCTCCTCCAGCTGTTCCTGGGGGATCCCAAGGTGCAGCACCTTCAGTAATTGGTAAATCATTTATTGCTAGCTCATACTAGTCAAATTGACGTTACCGTCATCACTGTGTGGTACAGTGCCATCACTGCTGTGTATACTGAGAGCAGCTGAGAAGATTGGTGCCACTCTTCCCTCTATTCAGCACATTTACTCCACCTGTCTCATCCACAAAGCCCTTAGCATCATGGATGATCCCACGCACCCATCACTAATGGCTTGTTTCCACCACTATCCTACTTTACCCTGCCTTATTCAGCTCTACTCTACTCGGCGTGGTTTTGTTTCCATGAATATGCCTTTACTGTGTGCTGTATAGGTTTATGTTCATAAAAACGTACCTGCCAGTCAGGCCTTCCAATCTACACACTTTCCCTATTCTATAAGACTTGAAAGAAAGTAGCAGTGGCTGGCCAGGCTAAGTACCTGCTTGGCCTGGTACTGAAAGTACCAGGTAACAGTAACGGACCAGGGCCAAGCAGGTACTATAAAAAAGTACCAGTTACCAGTAGGCTGATGGAAACACTTCAGGCAGGAAGAGTAGAGTACAGCAGTGTAGAGTAGGGCCGAAGTAAACAAGCCATTAGTCTTTTCAGTGCGCTGCCCTCAGGGAGGAGACTGCTAAGTCTACAGGCCAGGTCCAGCTGACTGAAAGATAGATTTCAAGAAGCTGAACTCTCTCCCTGCTTCTACCTGCACTCACAAACTCCAGCCCCTGAAGGACACTGAACTTGATCCACCCAACATATTCACCAAGGCTTTGAGATCTCTGTGAGTTGAGTTATATTGAGTAGTTTTTATATGTTACAGTACAGTATTTGTATGTGATTGTGTTCAATGCTGTTACTGTGAATTGAATGTATCTATAATATATTAGAAAAACTTGCTACTTGTGCAACAGTAGCACAGATGGTAAAGTGGGTCGTCTCACGATCAGAAGGTCGGCGGTTCGACTCATGGCTCCTGCAGTTGCAGACTGTCGTTGTGTCCTTGGGCAAGACACTTCACCCACACCCAGTATGAATGTGGTGTGAGAGTGATTGGTCAGTGGTGGTTGGAGGGGCCGATGGCGCAGATTGGCAGCCTCGCTTCCGTCAGTAACTAAATCTTGAGAAACTTAATCAGGCTTAAAAAGTGCATTTCAAGTTATTATTATTATGAACTTTTAATTCAGAGAAACAACTGGCATTTTGAGCATCATTCATCAACTAACACAAAGGTTGGTGGTTGAGTCCCTTCATTTGCACACTGTTAATGTTTCCATGGGCAAGACTCTCTAACCAGCTTTCCAATATGAATGTGTACTTGTGAGAGGAGTGTCAGCAAGTGCAAATTCTTAAAAATACACTCCATGAAATTATATTATGATATATATCACAATCTATTTAAACCCCTCAATATCCCCTATAGCTGTTCACAACTCATATTTACAGTATCACACTGTTAGTGACAAAAAAAAGTTTTATATTTTTACCTCTGCCTGTTTGCGTAGGCACTGCAACCCCCTAAATGTGACTTCTGATAACACCAACACGATGACACACCGCTACAGACAGAGCGACAGAACATTCTAGCTCTTCCTGTTTGCTCCCAACAACACATTATGCCTCCTCGTCCCCCGCTCTCCCCTCTATCTCTCCTTTTCTCTCTCCCTCTCTCCCTCTCTCTCTCTCTCTCTTTCTCCCTCCTACACCCCCTCCCTCCCTCCCTGCCTGCCTCCCTCCGTTCCTCCCCCATCCATCCATCCCATCTCCCATCCCCAGGTGGTGCCGACGGCTGCGGGGCCCATTAGCGACAGCATCCCAGCCTCCAGCAGGCCATGCGTGTCCCGAGTGACACATTTTTGGACTGGCACCAAGAATCCAACCCAGGCAGACAGCTCACTTTCCTCCACAAGCACCAAGCAATGGCTGCGTGTGTGTGCGAGTGTGTGCGAGAGAGAGAGGGAGAGATGAGGCCTTGCAACACAGCAGGAGTCCCACAGGAAATGCTTGAAAGGCAGTATGGGACAGATTGGCGATGGCACAGAATGGACTAGAATACTAAAAAGATTTGCAAAGATATTGTGCGGTACTGATATGGCATGGACTCTTTACTACGGCAGAGCTTCTTATGTGGCAAAACAAGCTTAATTCTAAATAAAAAGAGCAAGAAACTTTTGTATGATGTAGTGATTGGTGTTATTCAGAATACCATATTACTAACAGCTTTAACAATTAAGATAAGGATAGGACTTTATTGATCACAGCAGCTCTTAAGATCACACAGGGGGGTGCAAAAAGTTAGGAAATGTGCCATCAAAGAAGAAAATACATTACAAACAGGTAATAATAATAATAATAGATTAAATGTCTCTGAACGTCTCTCAATAAACTGTACAAACGTCTCTTATGTACAATGAAAAAAAACAAAATAAACTCTAGGTAGCAGGAGAAAATATCCAACAATCTGAAGTTGAACAGTGATACAGTATATGTGAGAATGTAACAAAGTACTGTATCAGAGTTGGTACAGAAAAATTTAAAAAGTACAAATTATAGGTACTTATACTTTACTTAAGTAAATTTTATGATGAATACTTTTACTATATTTACACTACCTGTATCTGTATTTTCTACTCCACTATATTTTTTAAATTGGGATAAAAGTATTTTATTTTCAAAGTTACCTCTCTGTGATGAACTGGTTTAGTCCCAGTTTAGACTTGGTTTAGTGGTGTACTCCTTTAGACCTTGTTTAGATCTGGTTTAGTCCTGCTTTAGACCTGGTTTAGACCTAGTGTAGTCCTGATTTAGGCCTAGTTTAGACCTTGTTTAGTCCTGATTTAGTCCTGGTTTAAGTCTGATTTAGGCCTAGTTTAGATCTAGTTTAGATCTGGTTTTGGCCAGAGTTAGTGGTTTACTCGTTTAGATCTTTAGTCCTAGTTTAGACCTTGTTTAGTCCTGATTTAGTCCTGGTATAAGCCTGATTTAGGCCTAGTTTAGACCTTGTGTAGACCTGGCTCTACACAAGGTTTTATTCAAATTATTTAAAAAATCCTGCAGATTAAAGTCTTAAATACTTTTACTTTTTACTTATGAAGTATATTTTACAATGGATACTTTTATACTTTTACTTTAAAAAAAATGTTACTTACTTTTGGTTGTGTATCTCCGCTTATAAGTAATAATATTGAGTACTTCTTCCACCTGTATTCTAAATAAATGTTTACATTGTTATTGTAAACACTGAGGTTATTGCACAAATTAAAATATATCCAAAATTGACTTGAAATATTCAACGCAGTAATAATCGCAGTAATAGTAACTTATACATTGAGAAAGAGCCCAAGCATTGAAGGTTTGGGCTCTTTGTTTATGAAGTGGAAGAACAAACTTACTTTCTCCTGCCACATCCTTCTCTTATTCAAAGTCATCCACTAAAATGCTTCTGCGGTCCACTTTCGGGTCCCGCTCCAGCCGTTGAGAACCACTCTGTTGGGGGATAAAGCACGCCTCCTCCAAAATCCCCCATTGTGTCTACTGTAAACTGTGAAGAAGTTTAATATTGTGCCTAAAAATGAGATTGGAATTTGTCAAAGAACACTTTATTTGTTCGGGTGCTCCGCCAGCTGATGTCTGTGTACCAAATCTAAATTTACAAACACTTGACGGAGAAGGAGTATTTCAGGAAGATTGCGTTCAGTGCAGTTCTCAGTTGTGGTCACAGAGCCCAAAATGCACGGCTGATCGTTTTATGGTGAAGCTCTTATAGTGGCAGAGTAGTTAGCACCCCTGCCACTCGGCAAAGTGATTTGTGGTTTGAGCTCTGGGATGACAGCCAGTGTGTTTCTGTGGGATCTTTCCAGCATTTCCAACGACGTGTAAGTGTTTGGTGAATTAGTGAAGCAAAAACTGTTCCTCAATATCAATCATTGAACATGGATAATAAACTTTTTTTTTTCAGGTTTTGGGCCAGTTTGCTCTATTAACATTTCACCTGGAAACAAATAAATGAACCTAATCTTTACGATATGGAGTGTAATTATTGCAATGATTCGTCATTTCGACAGAACAACATGAGAAATTGTAACTTTAGGGGATCTCCAACCAGCAGCTCGGGAGATACTACTGTATTAGCTCGCCAGCCCTTTCCAAAGCTGTGTGTATACTGCGAAAAACCTGGAACTTGATTAATACCAATGTTGCAACAATGTTGTATTATGCAATGATTTATCCAAATATAGTTTGGGCCAGTACCCACAAAACTAAACTTGAGCCTGTTTTTCGTCTTCAGAAACAAGCTTTGAGAATCATATTCTGTGTCGATCATAGTTTACTGGAGGTTAACACTTGTGAAGCCCCTTGAGGGTTTTGGGTAACCTCCATCACACTTTTGAAGTTAATTGTTTATGTTGTTTTCTTTTGATATGTGTTTTCTTGATAAGTCAAATTTTAGATGCATTTTTTTTTGTTCTAATCAAAACATCTCCAAACATTTATGTGAATGTAGCAAAGTATAAAACGGAAACTGCAGTTGTGTCCTTTCAATTGTGTTGAAATATCATCTTATTGGCTCCTATAGATCTAATTACACATGTTTCGTTGAAGCATAAGCCATTTTTGTTGCGCAAAAGTAGCTCACGGGGTAAAAAAGATTTGAGGCCCCTGTCCTACAGACTCCAAACATTCCTTTGTCTTGTACTTAACAATATTTTGAAAGTTTCTTCAGAGGGATTTTTCAATATAAATAGATTAAAAACTATCCAAGATATCCATGGATATGAGTGACAGTGGTGCAGATGGTCGTCTCATGATCGGAAGGTCACAGGTTTGTAAAGCGCAATACAAAAGTAAGACATTATTATTATTCTCCAAAATCCCCTCTGGATAAATCTGTATAACAAACAAAATATATCAATATTATATGAATAAACAACAAAATAAAAACCTTTATGCATCTATAAAACATAAAATTACAGAAACATGACATAAACATTCTCATGTTTATGTCAGTCACCTACAGCCAAAGTTTCAAACTGATATCACTCAAGTTTTTTTCTCTATTCACCCGCAGCGTCTCACTTTAAAATAGGATTTAGAGTTTTATGTGAAAATATAGATTTCACAGTATGTTGTTTGCCTCTATGTGAAATGTGAACTTTGGCGTTTTCACAAACAGTAATTCAATTTGAGTTTGTCATATTTTTACATATTATGTGAAAACACGATTATGTTCAATCTAAACTATACTTGCTCATGTAATAATAAACATGGTGGATATGGATTAAAATAGTACAGAAGAGTCAAGAGCGAATGAATGAATTGGTACAGTTTGTGGAGACATTTGTGTAATAACACTCCATCACTTCATGGTGTAAACTCTTTTTGTGCCTTTGTGCAAGACATTCACCATATAATCATGAGTTTAAAGTCAGACTGGTTCTTTAATGTTTTCTCTGTTATAGAAGTGCTCAAAAGTTAAATATTACCCAACAAGAAATGATATCTTGGTAAGTTAAAATGACTCAAATTGAGAATATTTGGCATTAATTTGTGTAATTTGTGTGAATGACTAAAACTCCTATTTATCAGTGATGGAACACTCTCAAACTCTCACTCTTTACAGTTACATCATGTTTTTATTCCTGAAATTATCCCAAGTACCACCTGCTAGGCTCTTGCATGCCCCAGGGGTCCCCATACCCCTGGATGGGAAACACTGCTGTAGACAATATTGCGTTCACCAAATAATTCTATTCCATTTGGAGAGCAGCTGCATCTCTAAGGGAGGGACGCAGGTTTTGAAAGGCATTTCCAAAATGAAAAATTGACAAATGTTCTCCCTGACCTGTCTTTGATAGTGATTGGATTCATATTATTCTTATGGCTGGAAGTCCTTTCTACTGGTCAATATCATGGACATGTTTTTAACACCTTCTCTACTTTTGGACACCTTTATGATGAAATAGTAAGAGCTTAGTTCATAAGTTCTGACAGGGACAACATTGAACTTTGTGACAGTTTTTGTTTCATGTGGATTGGCCCAGGAATCACAGAGCAATTAGCAATAAACTACTGCCCTCCGCCTCCATTCAGAACTATAGGCTCTTAAGAACATTATGATGTCACATGAACCCAGCCTATTCGTTATCATACCACATTCATGCAAAATCCCCCAAACACAGGCCCACACAGTCTGGGACAGGCCTAATCGCCGCTCCATGACCGCTACCGAGCAATAAAGGGTAAATTAATTCATACTTTTATTACAACACTTTGGCACGTGTGTCTTTTTGAATCCATTCCACTTTTCCGAGTAACAACATTCAGGCTTTTCGGCAATGGCCCGCATTTGGACCCCGGCCCACCGCTTTGGCAGCCGCTGACGTCGCACACACTGGAGCTCACCCCTTCGCCCTCACAAATGGAGCGCTATTTGATGGTTGATCAAGGGTGGTATTAGTCATGAGGGGAAGTGATTATAAAACAATACGGCTCGAGTTAAGAAAGAGCAGTAAGTCCTTTTGCTATGGATATTATGAATGGATTCTTTCTTCATGCTAATAGATAGTTAATTATGTACCTAATGACTCCTCGCAAAGCACTATATAATTAGTCTAGATGAGGCGAGAAAGTTCCTACTTGTTCTTACATGTTTAATGTAGGTGATTTCTCATTTCCAAATGGGAGTCTGGGCTGATGGGGCTGCAGTGGCCGGGGCAGAGGAGCTGACAGAGTGGCATCTATCACGGCCAAGATCAAGGGAGTTCACCCCCGTCGCTGTGGATGGGTAAACGGGCGGACATTTTGACCTCAAAGCCTGCGATTTAACAGCGGCGTACTGTAACGTCTTCGCCGTAATCGGTCTTTATTTGAGGAGTTGGTGTTTCAAGCGGAACAGTGTCAATTTAGCAAATACAACAATGCCTAAAAGAGGAGTAGACTGATGCAAAAGAAGAACAGCTACCCACATCCTAAGTATTTCATATTTTAAGGCTGCTGTTTGAGTATGTTAAAATGAACTCAGTACCCATTTAAGTAGATATATAGGTCTATAAAATGGAAAGAAAATGAAAGTTCTATATTATATGTATACACACACATGGAAAAAGTACAATATAATAATAATAATGGCTTACATTTGTAATGCGCTTTACAAGCCTGTGTCACAAGCTTCTCAAAGAGCTACACTGTGGTCATTATTCTTTCACTCCATAAAAGATGGTGGTGAGCCACTATAGTAGCCACAGCTGCCCTTGGGTAGACTGACAGAAGCGAGGCTGCCAGTCTGCGCCATCGGCCCCTCCGACCACCACCAACCACTCACTCTCACATGACATTCATACAGGCAGTGGGTGAAGTGTCTTGCCCAAGGACACACCGACAGTCTGCACCTGCAGGAGCCGGGATTTGAACCCCCGACCTTCCGAACATGAGACGACTCACTCAATCCACAAAATATGGAGGACTAAAACTGCCAAAATACTAACTAAATGAAATAAATATTATTATTAAACCTCTCTTTTGTGCTTCAAACAAAAATAGAAACAGTACCCATTCATTTTATTTATTTCCTCTTTTATTTTGTCGCTCTGCTTTATTTTTTACAGCCTGCATTATTCTTTTCTTGATTCCTCTCAGCAAATGCAAACTAAAGGGATGGGCTTCAGATATACAGTTAGACCTAACAATAAAGCAGAGCAAAAAGGTAAAAGAGGAAATACATAAAATGGGAATGAATTAATAAATAAATAAATACGGACAGAAATTAATAATAAAGATATGTTTTTGTTTTAAGCACCAAAGAGAGGTTTTTTTTTTGGCAGTGTTAGTCCTCCATACAAAAAGACCAAACTACAATTCATTTGAAGTAAAAGTTCAAACTAATATTCTTTGGATCATATTCGAGAACCACTTAGGTCAATTAGAGACAGCAAAAAGTAAGTGATAGCATTGCTTTTATAGATTACATACACTTTTATAGATTAATCTTCTGCTGAAACTAAACCTGAGCCACACAAACTTATTTCCTTCGAGTTTCTTCACAAGTTTTTGCTCATTCAACAACGGATTTTCCAGCCTCACAGGAAGTGCTAAGACAAAAGTGGGCGGGGCTGAATAGCAGAAGATAAATTTGCTTGAATTCAGAATATTCAACCTCATTTTCAGTAATTTTGACTTGCCAAGTAAAATCATCTGCCAATGGAACAAGTACTTTAGCACTTAAATTAAGAAAAAACAACTTCTTGCACTAACAATTGGATAATAAATCTAAATGTACTTGAATTGATATGCTTTTCCTTATAGTAAGAGCAAAAATACTTGTTCCATTGGCAGATAATTTGACTTGGCAAGTCAAAATTACTCACAATAAGATCAAATATTCAGAATTTGAGCAAAATTGACTTGTCAAGATATTACTTTTTGCAGTGTATGCTTCAAGTAAACACACATACTGTAGTCCTCTAGGACAGTGGTTCCCAACCTTTTTGCCTGGCGTACTCCTTGGTCCCTTCATTTATCCGAGAACCCCCTGCCTCCATGGTTTTGTTGATTAGTTAGAAAGTGAATGACAAAAGCTCCAGTTTACCAGGTAAAAGGCGGCTAAATATTCTCAAAATCTAACTCTTTATAGATAAATGTTTGTAAATGTATTTTCATTGACCACAATAATCAAAAATACAATTTGTTTCATCTTATATTTTTATCTGAATTTATTCTAAGTACCCCCTGCTAACCTCTCGCGTACCCCCAGGGGAAAAGCAGCTCTAGGACAGTGGTTCCCAACCTTTTTTGTCTGGCGTACCCCTTGGGCCCTTCATTTATTCTCCGAGTACCCCCTGCCTCGATGGTTTTGTTGATTGGTTAGAAAGTGAATGACTAAAACTCCCAATTATCAGTAAAAAAAAACTAAACTGAAACTCTCACTCTTTATAGTTAGGCTACATGTTTGTTTTTTTTCTTTTTTAGCTTTTCTTTGACTATAATAATCAAAAATACAATTCGTTTTATCTCATTTTTCATCTGAAATGAATCCAAGTACCCCCTGCTAACCTCTCACGTACCCCCTGGTTGGGAAACACTGCTCTAGGACTGTCAGGATGATAATTCAACACAAAAGCGGGGCTGAATAAGGTGAACATCTCAGGCCAAATTCTGCTCTTCAAGGGGTTTGACTCGGGCCTTGAAATGGTGCTTGGATTCATAAGGAGTATTCATTCGATTCATGTGTGACTGAATAAACTGTAGTAATATTATGTCCTACACAATAGCACACAGCAATGAAAAGGATATTAAAAGATAGCTCTGTTTAAATCTGGTCTTCATATGTGAAACAGTGTTGTTTTTGGCCCTCCATGGAAAAAACTTGACCCCTGTTCTATGTGTTATTGACTATTAACTCCTACACAGCTTTTTTAAGTGTCTATTTTCGATGAATGACCAAACATTACTATATTCCCCTTTATGTCTAAACCTAAATTAGAGTCCAGGTGTCGCTAAGTGGCGGATACAGTCAATTCCAGGTAAGTACCGTTCCCATGTGACGTCCTGGAGTCGTGTTATGGATGTTACGGCCTGGGGGTGGTGGTGGTGGTGGTGGGGGCCCCATGTTCCTGCTGTTCTCCAACAACACACAAAAACGACCGAGTGGGAGGAGCCGCCAAACGGAACGCGGCGTGGAGCGCGGAGGAAACATCTTGACGGGGGACTTTATGCATCCCAAAAGGACGATTGTTTTTTGATAGAGCTGACCCCCGCGACCCCCTCCTCGAGTGCCACCCGGAGGCTTATTGGTACAAATGTCATTCCACCAGTGACAGGGAGCGGCAGCGAGGGGCCCGGCGTGCATTTAGATGGAGTGATTGAGGTTATAATATGTACTCATTATAGGCCAAAGCAATGAAAAGCAAGGCAGCCAAATCACAACAAGGTAATTATATTCCATCGCAAACACTTTTATTGCCGCTGTCAGACGGATTGCACCTATTTGTTTGGCGTATTGCGCTCGGTTTTTGTTTGTTCAAGGTAAAAGTGGACTAATAAAAGACAATGAGCGAAAATGGGTTCACGGAAATGAGCATCACAGTTTAGTTTTGGATTTGTGCTGTTTTGAAATTGAATTATTTGCACAGAATTTAATAGTAGGCCTTTGTCTCTCTGTCAGGGATCTCCAAGTAGCTAATTTTGAACCAGCCCTTACCAAGAAGCTCGCCAAAGGTTTTCTACATTTCTACATACGCTTGATGAGTCGAATTTTAGATGCATTTGTTTGTTCTGAACAAAACATCTCTTTTATGAAGTTGAATTATCATCTTGACAGTCCTAGAGCAGTGTTTCCCAACCAGGGGTACGTGAGAGGTTAGCAGGGGGTACTTGGATTCATTTCAGATGAAAAATGAGATAAAACAAATAGTATTTTTGATTATTATTATAGTCAAAGAAAAGCTTAAAAAAACATGTAACTATAAAGAGTGAGATTTTTCGGTGTGTTTAGTTGTCTTTTTTGGTGATAATTAGGAGTTTTAGTCATTCACTTTATAACTAATCAGCAAAACCATCGAGGCAGGGGGTACTCGGAGAATAAATGAAGGGCCCAAGGGGTACACCAGGCAAAAAAGGTTGGGAACCACTGTCCTAGAGGACTACAGTATGTGTGTTCATTTGAAGCATACACTACAAAAAGTCAAATTTGCTCAAATTCTGAATATTTGATCTTATCAAGAGATCACTTCTTGCAGTGTAAGTAGCTCACTGCCATCTTTGATGCACAAAAGTAGCTGACAGTGTTGGAGCAGGTTGGAGCACTTTGGAA
>OMNZ01097073.1:0-19864 GCA_900303255.1 Lesueurigobius sanzi | reverse complement strand
GAGTTTTAGTCATTCACTTTCTAACTAATCAGCAAAACCATCGAGGCAGGGGGTACTCGGAGAATAAATGAAGGGCCCAAGGGGTACACCAGGCAAAAAAGGTTGGGAACCACTGTCCTAGAGCTGCTTTTCCCCTGGGGGTACGCAAGAGGTTAGCAGGGGGTACTTAGAATAAATTCAGATAAAAATCTAAGATGAAACAAATTGTATTTTTGATTATTGTGGTCAATGAAAATACATTTTAAAACATTTAACTGTAAAGAGTTAGATTTTGAGAATATTTAGCCGCCTTTTACCTGGTAAACTGGAGCTTTTGTCATTCACTTTCTAACTAATCAACAAAACCATGGAGGCAGGGGGTTCTCGGATAAATGAAGGGCCCAAGGGGTACGCCAGGCAAAAAGGTTGGGAACCACTGTCCTAGAGGACTACAGTATGTGTGTTCATTTGAAGCATACACTACAAAAAGTCAAATTTGCTCAAATTCTGAATATTTGATCTTATTGTGAGTAATTTTGACTTGCCAAGTCAAATTATCTGCCAATGGAACAAGTATTTTTGCACTTACTATAAGGAAAAGCATATCAATTCAAGTATATTTAGATTTATTAGTGCAAGAAGTTGTTTTTTCTTAATTTAAGTACTTGTTCCATTGGCAGATATTTTTACTTGGCAAGTCAAAATTACTCACAATAAGATCAAATTTATCTTATCAAGAGATCACTTCTTGCAGTGTAAGTAGCTCACTGCCATCTTTGATGCACAAAAGTAGCTGACAGTGTTGGAGCAGGTTGGAGCACTTTGGAAAATGTGTGTTTGTTGATATAAAGGCTTGTTTATTTAAATGGGTGCATTACAGAAACAGACTTGACACAAGCACTCTCCAAAGGTGTGGATTATCCTTATTTCTGCAGCTTTCGCCCCCATCGTTTAGTTTAACTCTACCAGTGCCAACCGCATCATTCCCCCATGTTTTTCCGAGGCTGCGGTCTGTCTGTTCATCTCTTCCTCTGAGCACCCATGGGTGCACCAGCTGCTCGGGTGACGCCGGGTAGGAGCTCCCTGAAA
Organism: Lesueurigobius sanzi; assembly: GCA_900303255.1. Taxonomy (NCBI): domain Eukaryota; kingdom Metazoa; phylum Chordata; class Actinopteri; order Gobiiformes; family Gobiidae; genus Lesueurigobius; species Lesueurigobius sanzi. Next base: position 18,796 of record OMNZ01097073.1, on the reverse strand, counting down.
TAGTGGTGTTGCTGCGGTGTCACAGGATCGCACCCTGTGAGCTCCCCACCTGCTCCTGCGCCGCACCCACGTGAATATCCTTCATATTCAGCCCGTGGTGCAGGTTTTTACCCCCGTCTTTCACACGAGGGGATTCTCATAGCCGCACAAAGAGGTGATGTAGTGACAGATGCTCCCAGCTCCTGCTTAGCATATCCCCATCACTTCAGGAGCTGATCAGGGCCACGTTCTACAGTGGGGACATATAGCTATTCTCATACATTTACTCTAATACATGCAATTTGTATCATTACTTTATCACTATTTTATTTATATTTGAGTAAAAGGATATAGAATTAAAATACAGAACAGGTCAAGATTGGAAACACTTCCTTTATTATTTCAAGATTATTTACATGGTAGATTCTCACTGAAGGCATTCATTTATGAATGCACACATGGAATTACGTGGAGAAAAAAAAATAGAAACAAAGTGCTCGGGAAGTCAGTACCACAAAAGGAGCTTTCTTGGGGCAGGTGCTCTTTGGTTTAGGGACAGACATTCAAAAGAAAAACTCCTCCCACAACATTAATTATCTTTTTAACCTTTCTCTAGTGTTAGCTTTCTGTTACTATCCCTTATGTTAACGGGTCAGATTTGACCTGTGTCTTAATTCAGCCATAAAATACCCTAAAAACAATTATTTATCATCCAGTTTGTTTCTTACCTCTTGGTTAAATTGTTAGACTTCCTTATCCATGAAAAGATTGCATGTAGATGCATTGTAAACACACATTGAGGATGTTGTAAAACAAAACCATTGGCCATCTCCTGGTCTCTTGCTGCAAGTGTAGGCAGCAGTCAGCTGGTCTAGATTGTCCGCTCCTCCTTTGTTTTTGTTGTAGTTCAGGATGATTATGGGCAAAGAGAAAAGCCCCAAACTGAGTCTCAGTGGTTGGAGGAAGAGCTGGCTGTAGGCTGCGGCTGATTGTGTTTTCATGATTTCAGTTCTGGCATTTATTATTGTTCTATAATCTCATATTTTAACTGGGTCAAAACTGACCCCAACAATCATTTTCACCAGAGCATTTTATAATTTAGTAAAAAAAATATGTATATACAGTGGGTCGCATAAATATCTCACCCCTTCAACTTTTTGACCCCACTTTTCAGCTTTTTATTCATAAAAAAAGTTCCAAATCATGTATAAATTTCATTTCACTGCATCATTGAGTGTCCCATAGTGTGTGTCTTTCACATAAAATTTCAATTTTATGTGAAAGGCCCTAGTACATGTATGTTTATGGCCCTAGTACATGTATGTTTATGGCCCTAGTACATGTATGTTTATGGCCCTAGTACATGTATGTTTATGGCCCTAGTATGGCCATAAACTAGTTTGGCAAAATGTGTAAAAGTTGAAGGGGTGCAGATATTTATGCAACCCACTGTATTTACATTTTTTTGTTTAAATAGAGATTCCTGAAAAAAGTCTTGATGCAATAAACAAATGTATGTAGTACTTATGCAGCTAAACCTAAAAATGGGTCAGTGCCGACCGTAACACTAGAGGAAGGTTAATTATCTTTTTTATTTTTTTTATTTTGTTGTTACAAGTTTATGTTTCATGTTGCATGAGTCAAACCGAAGAAAATTCCTATTAAAACCTTCATTGACAATGGCACTAAACTCTATTCTGATTCTGACATTGTGTAAAAAGCCTTTATTTTACCGGGCTAATCATTGCTTCCACATGTAAGGGCTCCGAGCAAGCCTTTCTCAAGAAGTGGAATATGAACAATTTGAACACAAAAACGTAGAAATATTCTTTATATTTTTTTGATTACAGCTTGTTCTCAATGAGCTTCACGGTGTAGTCTCCAGAAATGGTTTTCACTTTACTGTTGAAAACCATTTCAAAGCTCATAGAGAAAATCCCAAGAATGAAGGCTCTTGAAGAATTTAAAATATAAAAGATATTTTCAGTTATTCCATGTTTCATTCATTGAGAACAATGTAAATAGTGTTGAAAATAAAGAAAAAACAACACATAGAAAGTGTTTCCAAACTTTAGGGCTGTATCTAGTGTCTTGTGGAGCGTTCGGCCACTGATCCAGAGGCCGGTGGTTCGGTCCCAGCTCCTGCCAGTGCGTATTGTTGTTGTGTCCTTGAGCAAGACACTAGCAACACTCTCTGCCTGCAGTGTCAGTGTTCAATGGTGTGTGAAAGTGAGTGTGAATGGATGAATTGTTACTATGAGTGCACAGTGGAACTCTTCTCTATTTATTTATTTTATACAGAGAGACTTAGAGGTTAACTCCTCCTTCTGGTTGACTCTTAAGAGACCCACAGTGTGCTCAAGTCGTTATTAAGCTGATGACGATCTTTGGACTAAGATCGAAACGTCCAACACTTCAACTACAGAGCACAGATGAAGACTGAAGACTTTTTGCCTACGATGGTCTTCTGTATTTAGGTGAATTTTGCCATTTACATACAAGTTACTACTTATAGGTAACACTTTCATATAACTATACCTCAGGCTGATTCATTAGTAACAAATGTTGATTCATCAGGAGCAGTTCATTAGTGAAGTCTGACTCATACAGAATAAATACTTAACCACTACAGTAAATTAATGCTTAACATAATCAATAGTTCTACAGATACTTTGGTTCTTCACTATTTTGAATATAATAGAATAGAAAAGATAAAAAATGAATGAATAAATAAATAAATCAACTTCAAAAGCACAAACAATGGGGCAGAAATGGTGGAGGGCAGGCTTCACTCAGAGGTGGAGAGGATAAGACTGGGTCATGATCATGAGATGCCACACCCACCACACACACACTCACACCCACAGAGTCTCAACTTCTCCTTCTCAGTTTGTTTTTGTACTTTTTATCTTTGTTGTTTTGTGTTTCTTTGCTTATTTGTTGATTGGTTGTGGTCCTTATTGTGTTTTTAAAAAATATACTGTATTTAGAATAGAAACATGTAATTGTCTAACATGCACAATGTCTATGGCTTGCTCCTTGACATTACAGCCACTAAAACACATAGGTCCATAATAATGGTGTTAATGAAATGGAAAGTAAAATCAGTTGATTGCTATAAACTAATAATGATTAACTAACTATGAAGTGACCATTTCTGTCCAGGCTACACTTACACAGAAAACATGTGCAATGCAGTATTAGTTTATAATCACTTTTACATCAGCTACATACATCATGGTCTAATACATCTAAAGCAGGGGTGCCCAAAGTATTTTACACGGAGGGCCAAAGTGGAAAAGTATTAGCGAGCAAAGGGCTAAAACACAATACTGTTTTTACATAAAGACCAAATTGAACCAGCGCTATGATTAAATAACTGTGTGTTTGAGTAGGACATGCTGCTTTGTCATCCTTAGTAACTGGTTATAGTGTATTCTGAATAAATAAAGGATTATACTGTATATATTCAGTCAAATTAAGCAAAGTACACACTGCAAAAAATGACATCTTAATAAGTGTTTCTGGATTTTGTCAATAGAAATAGATTTGTGTCTTTTTTCAAGTAAAATTAAATGTATTTCCTATTTTTTAACTGCAAAAGACATTTCACTCTTATTTTATGTGCAATAAGATGTTTTTCTTTCTTATTCTTCATGTAAAAAGACAGAAAATGTATTCACCTGCTCAAATCAAATCTTAAGTAATGAATAATTCATGATGAATTGAGTGTAAATTGATCATTTGTTGATAAGGTGCAGTGATTATAAAGTGTTATCATTTCATTACTTCTTACTTGAGTACTTTAGGTTGTAGTTAAGTGGTACATTTTAAGCAGATTGTGTAATCCACTCTAACACTAATATTGTGTTTATAACCCCTTCAGTTCTGCTCCCAAATGAATAAAACAGCACTTGAAAACCCTCAATCCTTTACCAATATTTGCTCAGTCTGACCAAATATTATAATTATAGCTTCCTCCTCTCCTCGCACCATCCCGTGGCGGCTATAACCTTTCCGTGCCAAATCCTTGGATGGAGAGAAAGTACTTCCTGTGAGAGAGAGAGAGAGAGAGAGGAGAGAGGAGAGAGAGGGAGGAGAGGGGTCCCGGGACCGCTGCCAGGGAGACTGATCCTCCAATCTGACACGTTAATGAGATCCCGGCCTAGAGTAGCACCGTGTCAGGCCCAGGCAGCACCGGAGTCTGCGGGCCACCTCCAACGTGCTCCGCAAACCCACACAGAGATGGAGAGGAGCCGCTGACGGAGGGGCGAAGGGGGGGAGAGGGTTCAGCTCCTTAAATCTGTCTAATTAAAACACAAAATCCCCCACGCAAACACACACACACACACACACACACACACACAAGCACACACGCCCGCACCCCACGCACGCCCCGTCCCGCTGCCACCCCCGATCCGCCGGAGAAATGATTATTAGGAATTTAATGGGGGAGCGTTTCCCATCCCACACCATCTGGGGCTTGGGAATGGCACGGAATTTGAGGATGCTTGCCGGCGTGGTGGCATTAATCTAGCATTTTCCTGACTGCTCTCATTCGAAGTAAAGTTTTCTTCTTTCTTTTCTGTTCTTTTCAACTTTGGGGATGAGTGATATCGTTAATTAAATTGTTCAGAAGCAGACTTTGGTGCCGGCTCTAAAACGGGTGTCCTAGAGTGCAAGGGTTTTGATCAGATTTGGTTTGGATACAGCGCGTGGATCCGTGCAGTTCTTCAAAGAGTGCGGGGAAAATGACATGTTGTTGATCAACTAACGAGCTGAGGATCACACAGCAATGTTTGGTAAACAAGTGTATTCTGCTACAGTTACAAGTGACGAAACATATGGAAAATGTTGAACATGGAGGCTATTTTTAGTGGGAAAAATATAGTTGTGCTCAAAAGTTTACACACCCTTGCAAAATGTTAGGGGATGTAATGATAACACCAGTGGTTTCACTAGGGATCGTTTCTCTCAGTCATTTTGAAGGACAGGGTTGTGAAAAAAAACAAACATCTATTTTTTCAGAGAGTCCTGTATTTCAGCTGAAGTGAGTCTTTCTTTGCTCCTGAACAGTTTTCCTGGCAGTTGTTGAAGGTCATGTAAAAGTTAGATCAGGTTTTTCACACAACCACTAACCATGAGTGGAAAAAATATGTTTGTGTTATCATTCATAACTTATGAGAACTGTATATTTTTTTTTAGATAAGATAATATTTAATTGATCTCACAATGGAGAAACTTACTATTACTATTTCCATGTAAACTGCTGTTTTGACATGGATGTTAGGAATATTATAATTTGTTTAAGATCCTATTGGTTTGTAATATCCTGATGGATTGGTTAAGAACCATGAAGAAAACTTTGGTCTTTAAACTTTCAAAAATATGTTGATGCGGTTCATATTAGTTACAGCAGTGTTTCTCAAACTGTGGTACATGGACTTCTTCAGATGGTACTGACATTTCAGACATTATTCATTTTTAATACATTTATGCTTCACCAATGCATTTAAAGGCACTATACCTGATTTTTTTTCTTTTTGTAGTGTCCCATAAAAGTATGTTGTAATAGTAGTAACTTACGGCAAAAATAAGCCTGATGCGTTAAGTCTTCATTGTATTATGATTAGTTGATATTGTGTATGGTCAACCCAAATAGTCAATATGTGACGAAAAGGGGTTTAAAAAGGTTCAAAATCAGGTATAGCACCTTTAAGTTAATCTTTTTTCTGGTTTAAACGTGGCTTACATGCAGTTTAGACATTATTTAGTAAAGATTTAGCCCTATTTTAGACTCAGTTTGGTCCTGATTTGATCCAGATCTCGGCCTGGTGCTAAACTTGGAAAGTCAGATCTTTTCATGAGGTACCTGGCGTGAAAGGTTTGATAACCACTGAGTTAGAGGAATTATCTCTGTAATTAATATGCCTCCCACATGAAACAAAAACACACACACTTCCGTATTGTCTCCGTCAGCCCAAATGATCAAGATGAAATAATAAAAAGTTGTGTCTTCAATAACATCTTTGTGATTGTTGTGTCAGTTCAAAGGTCTTTAAGCCACAAGAGGCGACTTCTCCACTGTAACCACTGCAATGCTTTCTTCAATACTGTGTTTTCTCTCTCTCTATCTTTTTCTTTCCCGTTCTCTTCATCATTTATGTAAATTTACATGTTTGAATGTGTACTTGGGAGGAGGGGGCGGTGGGAGCTGTTTTGTTGTGCGCTCCTTTCATAATTTGTTTGTGTTTCTGACAATATTGGACAAGAAACACATCGAAAGTCCACAGTGGATTTTCTGTTCCAAGATTTATTTCAAAAACAGTGAATTATAAAGTCACATGCCCCTGTCCTCCTTCCAGCTAACGCCTCATTCGGGGGCACAGCACCATGAATCTCCATAGAGTCGTTCTGGTCAAGTGGATATTCTAACAGAACATCAGACTTATAGCGTGGAGTCCAGTTGGGGAGCGATTCTGTGACTGCTGTGTCAAATGACTTGTAATTTATAGGTTGAAGTGTGTTTTTCTTTAGTTCTTTAGTTTAGTTGAGTTGAAAAGATGGTGTTTGGGAACAAGTTACAACAATGATTCAAGCTGAAGTCACGGTGACTCAAGCTCTGAAGAGGCGCAGTCATGAGTCTCGACAATCTGTCTTTCCTAAAACCATCCAGGACTTCTGCATCGTTTTAAAATTTTAATGTGGATTTTTTTTTTTTTTTTTTTAAAGAATATGAGGCCATGTTAATATCGAGCTGGAGGCCAAGCTGGATATGAAAGTGCCTTTATAGTCTGACAAATGTCCTTAAACTGGCATTAAGCAAAAATGAATTGAAGTTGGACTGAAAGGCTAAAAGGTTATATTTAGAAGTGACAAACTGGAATTATTTTGCACTCTTAATTGTATGACTTTATGGATTTTAGGTGCCTTCTTGTATTTTTTGTAGCCTCTTTTTCCTGTTCTGGAAATGCACAACAATCCACCAAAAAACACATGGTCAGAGACGTTTCTGGACTTTCTGACTTGAGATTTTTTTGAGTTAGATGTGTCACTGCCGTTCCTTTAAAATATCAAGTTTGAGAATGTTGTGGGCAGATGCGTCTTTTGAAGAGTTCACTTTTTCATATTAATATTCTCGCGATGGTCCACTTGCTATTGCTGCTATTCCATATCTGCGTCTCTCTTTGAAAAAAAATGTACATATGCAAATGAATTAAAAGTTCCCACCACCTGTCACAATGTTCTGTGGATGGAGGTCTCTGGGTATTTGAAGACTGCCAATTACCAGGGCTGTGCTGTTTTATTAGGCCCTCTGTATATAGTGTGTAATGGTTGGATAAGTTTAGTATTTCCTTCGACTGTTCTCACCCAGGGCTGATGCGCGTAACGGAGCAAACTTCCCAAACTTCCCATATGCTCATCGAAAAGGGTCCTATAGGAGCACGCTGTTTGTTGTGAACTAATTACGATCGCGTCTCTCTATACATAGGCATATATACGCCGTCTCACCTCCCACACAAACCCGGCCATATGCTCCATCTCGATCCCTCTCCTCCGCTCCCCGCGCGCCCCGCCTAATGAGCTGCGTGAACGTGCGATCGGCGTGAACACGTTTGACCCCGCGCTAAACTGCCGCGCGCCGCCCCTAGACCCCGTGGGCGTGATAAAACACACCGCCGCAGCTCCTCGGAAAAGGTCCCCAGAGGGATTTGAACCCTCGCTCGCAGGCGCGCACCCGAGGGAGCGCGCACAGGCTGGGGAGCGGGTGAGTCGAGACTGTGCCGCCGCCGCCGCTGCTGCTGCTGCTGCTGCTGCTGGGATAAGGGCCAAAAGCGCGAGTTCAAAGGCCCGACGGGAGTAGCGCAGGAGCAGTCCACACGTTTTTACGCACCGGGGGGCTTTGGAGTGGATAAATGGAGCTGTTTTGGAATCGTCATCACTGTTGAGATCTTGATTCGCGTCAGATGAGTAATGGGTTATAAACAAAAAATAATAAAAACACATTTCAAAAACGTGGACGTTATATTCAGATCTCATAAACAAATTTCTGTAAATAAATAGATTGACAGCTCTTCCATTTAGAAGTTAAATAATAGCACAGAATTGACAAAGACGAAGGAGCCAAAAAATGATTTAAAAAAAAAGGAAAAAAAAGGGAAAAGGTTTTAAGATAGAAACGTGGACAGCTCAGTGGACCATGCGTAAATTTGGCTACGTGTCTTACGCGCTATTTCTTACAATTTTGTTGACATATAATCCGCAAAATAAAGCATCCTCTATATTGAATCCCAGTAAATGGTTGGGGGCATTTCAATTACATCATCAACGAATGCACATTGGTAAAACAGTCAGACCCGGCCTGCACCTGACTGACACGGGTTGCACGTGCGTCAAAATACCAGATATGTGTCCCGGTGATGGCTTTTTATCACTGTCATGCATTTTATTTGGATGTGAGTTTTATTAGGGAGGGACTAAATAGAAGCAGCAATAAAAACGAATGAACCAAGATGTTCTGGCATTTATTACATGGCATCATAGTTATCAGGGGAACACGTTAGCACATTGGTTTTTGTCAATTTGCTAAAAGTGCGTTTTAAAATTCCACTCATTTATTTGTTGTTTTGTTTTGTTTTGATTTACGCATCTTCCTTTGTATTTTAACACAGAACTCCCAGAATGTTAGGCCAATGTAACATCAAACCCAACTTTAATACATTTGTCTTGAGAAAGCAGAAAATAGTCACGGCGTCGTTTATTTTCAAAACATAATTTTGGACCGTTTTTTTAAAAATATATATATATATACGACGTGCTTAGGAGACGTGCTTGGAGCGCATTTCCTTGGAAAGGAAACGTCTCTGGAGATTTGGGCTGCTCTGACGGTGGACAGGGATCAACTGTCTACGCTCTCTGGCTGCGGTCCAAGCGCTCGTGGGCATTTGTGTCACAAATCAAGCATCTGATCAAGTCCCAGCGACGAGACACGTTTGGGACGCGTGCGTAAAAGCCATCCAAATCCATGCGCCTGATGCCATCAAATTAAAACGCTCAGATATCCGCCGTTATGAATGTAATAAATGGATGATTTTGTCACATTAAAAAGCAGAAAATATGAAACACATTTTAGTCTCGCGTAATTTAGACCTGAAAATAAACAAATGCTGTAGACATTATCGCTCGGTGGTTTATCTCTCTGTTTTGATGTCCATCTGTTGTCTATCACTTGTCATAAAAAACCTTTGGAGAGTGTGTCAGTGCGCCTCACATGCCTCGTTTTATTGCGACAAACACATCACAAACATGAACACATTAGCTACTTCACGAAGAGCTCGATCCATAACGAATTTTCTTTTTGTGTAAAGTGTATCCCAACGACAGTCTTAACCAAAAGTCTGACATTGTGCACAAAATACACGAAGGGCGTTTGAGCAGAAAACACTGATCCAACACTTCAGGTCGTTGCATATTCTGACTTTCCTCCTCTCGGGTTTAAGGCATGTTCTGATTCAGTCATTTCCATTGTGGACTTTTTTATCAACACAAAATGTATGAATTTCACGGAAAATGGTCGTTTTACAATACAGATTTATAGTACTTTATGCACATTCAAGTCCATATAATAACAAATAATAAATAACAACATGAAATAAACACAATAATAATTTACATTCACCTCATTGACAAACTATTTACTCAAACATTTTTACAGATGACGTCAGGTCACCCTTTTTTGTTTAGTTGATTACCGCTTTTCGGATAGATTTTCAAGAAGATTGCATTAGCTTTGCATAGCTCAATGTTGTCCTGTTATTGCTAACTCCAATCAAAAACTCCCTGAACTCACTCAGACAAAAGTTGGCATCAATTTGAAAGTCTAAAATGATAGTCTCTCCACAGTGACGAATCCCACTCATGTACATTTTCTATTCCAACTTGCTCTGTATGGATGAATGAAAAATAAATAAATATTCATAAGGAATTGCACTGTTTTGACACGGAATAATAAATAAATATATAAAATGTAATCGCTTGGGAAATGCCCCCGATACCTGATTGACTGTGAATAAGTCATGCGTCTTGTAAAACTGCAGTTTGGCTTTGAGAGGGGCCTATTTTAAATCCCAGACACGAACTAAATTTTGCAATAACAGCTGAAAACACAGGTTTATAGATTTTGCACAGGAAAAGAAGGTTGTTGTGTTGCATCAGTTGTCGATTTGCAGGCACAAACTTGTTTAACATGCCCTGCAATAATTACCCCCACGATCAACACCGCGTCCTTTTTAAACACACATGCACCGTTTACCACCGGAAAATCATTACAATTTTACATTTCCTGAAGAAGCAATTGTGATGTTTTCATAAAGATTTGTTTTTTTTTTTCTTTCAAACCCCGCACAAACATTAAATAATAACTTAATGTAAAATTTGAGAGCGTTCTGAGTTGAAGGTCAAACATGGCACAAAAACTCCCGCTGTGCGTCAGTCGGTTACGTCCTCTCTAAAATGATTGAAGAGTTAAGTGTGATATGACCCGTTGACCTCCCCCTGCGACTGGAAAGACTGGCTGCGCACGTGCAGGTCGTAGGGGAAGCGCGCCTCCGGTGATACTCTGTACATGGAGTTGTGCGTCAAAGCCGTGCGTCCTGGCGCACCGCAGTAGCGCATCGCCCCATAATGCGAGGCGGCGGACGCGTGGCTCTTCCCGTAATCCGGCGCTTCGTCGCGTTTCAGGGAGAAAATACCGTTGAAATTTAACGGGGGGCTGAGTTGTGGGTCAAAGTGCGGACTGCCCCCGCTCTCCGAGGACGCGTTGTCGTAGTACGGCTCGTAAGCGTTGCTGTAGCTATAGTGACGGAATGCTTTGCCGCTGTCCACGCCACTTCCGCTGGGGGCGTCCGAATTGGGATAGGAGTACATGGCATCATACGGAGATCTGCCGCTGAACATGACCTCTCCGTTGTGGTCAGTGAGGAAGTTCCGCGCGTTCAGCTGCAAACAGCCAGCCACGAGGTTGGTGGTGGGCTGGGACAGTCCTTTACACAGAGTCTGAACGAAGGCGAGCAGGTCCGGCCTCTTCCCCGCGCTCAGAGTCTCGGACAGGGCCCAGATGTAGTTTTTGGCCAGTCTCAGAGTCTCAATCTTGGATAGTTTCTGAGTTTTGGAGTAGCACGGCACTACTTTACGCAGGCTCTCGAGCGCATCGTTGAGGCCGTGCATCCTGGAGCGCTCGCGGGCGTTGGCTTCGTGTCTCCGCATCTTGGCCCGGTCGTTCTGCTCCTTCCCCTTCTTCTTCCGCGGACCCCGCTTTTTGGGCAGACCGTCCTCGTCCTGGTCGTACTCGCGCTCGTCCTCCTCGCGGTCTGACGCGTCACAGTCCGCGTCCCTCATATCCACCTTGCCTCTGTCCCTGTCACCGGGGTCCTCACGCGGGAAGTTGGCACCGAAGCGGGGTTCACACATCATATGCGCTTCCTCGAAGGGCAGTGTCAACATATTTCCTGCAACACGATACAAACGGGAGAAGAGTGAGGCGCGCAGCCGCTCACGGGAAGGTTGTCTCTTAATTACCTCGTGCACGCGCTCCCCAGAGGAAGGCCAATGTCACAGCTACTTCATTGTCTCGTATCTTTAATCTAAAGTGTGAATCACAGTGTGGACAATGGGAAACTAATGTCCTGATGTCTCTACTTTAAAGGCCCGCTTAACAATCTAATTAGCCTCTCAACCTGTAAATGAGGCTTTCTTTTCTGGGTCTTGACTAAACTTGTTCAACAAACTAAACCAAAACAAAACCCATGTACCAAGCGGCAGGTAGTTCAAACCAGATAGTTCTAACACTAAGCTGCTGTGACAAGGCAATACTAAAACTATTTTGTGGCATGTCAATAGCCAACATTTGTATAGTTTCTATATTGCAATATGCGATTTAAACATGCAATTACAAAAACATATCGTTAAATAAATGAGATAAAACAAAGATCTTTGATGTAAATCAAAGTCGTACCAACCTGTGGTCAGCATGCACCGCGTGTCTCCACTTCCCTAAGCGCGCGGTGCTGTGCCTCCCGTCTCTGTCCAAAAACAGAAGAAAAAGGCTCGATCTCGTTCTCCTTTTCTTCTCTCTCTCTCTCTCTCTCTCTCTCTCTCTCTCTCTCTCTCTCTCTCTCTCTCTCTCTCTCTCTCTCTCTCTCTCTCTCTCTCCCTCTCCCTCTCTCTTTGAGGAATGACACTTATGCCAACAGCGGGTACCGTGCCATCTGCCGCGCTGACGTCTCGTGGCAGCCTCAGACCACGTGTTCTGTGTCCCACGGGAGCTCCACGGCGCCGTTGCAGCCGTCATCTGGCAGCTCCGGTAATGGGCACCGCGAGGCCCGGCGTTTACAGTCAAAAACACGGAGAGGAGAGGGATAACAACTCGTATCCGCAGCCTCCAAGCCGTTGCAACGTCTGTGCGTGCGTCTGTCCGCGCGGGAGATAGATGCGCACCCGCAGGAAGAGGATACTTTCAACAGGTGAGAGGGACACGAGCCTGAGCTGCAGGAGGCCAACTCCAGCGCGGGACCATTTTTATTTCATCTGATAAATCCATTGACCCTTGTAATCTACACTTAACATTTGTCATATATTGTAACTCGGAGTAGGCCCATCTCTTTTTAAACACCCAACTTTTAAAATAAATCCCACGTTCACTGATGCTTTCTCATCAAAACATTAAATATGGCATGGTGTTCAAGGCGAAACCTAAAGGCCTGAATACTCTACAACTTTACTCTACAGATTTAATCATCATGAATGACACATGAAAACCCAAGAAGCTGATGAGAAAATCCACCCACTATTTCTGGCATTTTGGGGACTGCAATGCACCGCCTTACCACTGGTGTCACTAATAGTCCAATATCGCTTTAATTAATAAACATGAGCGAATCGTCTAGGCCAGTGCCATCCAATTGCATCATGAAGAACCGTTATTAAACATGGCACATCTATGATCAACTTACAATTTCAAGCGGAACAATAAAGTGAAATCTGTGGTTACAACTTATTGGCGACTGAGCTGTCAATCAAAGCTCAAAGTTAGCCACCTATGACGACTCCAGCTGCCTGATCTGTCACTCACTGAGGCCACGCCCAGTGAGCCGAACAAACTCACTTTTTAATACACCCCTTGGGCTTTGGCTGAGGTTTGGAGCCAGCCTCTAGTGGCCATCCGAGGAACTGCAGGTATTGACATGGTAATTAGTCTTCTCATTGTTCCCTACTGTGACCAAGGTAAACTTTAAGGAGGCAGATGCACTATAGCAAATCAATGATGAAGTCCACTCCATGGAATCAGCTGCATACAAGCCCTGTAGTGGATTAGTGAAATGAAATGAGTTTCCTTCTCTATAGTGAATATAAAAATGCAGTGATTTGCGAAAAGACTCTCAATAGAATTATTACAATTGATCAGCTCTGCTATATAAATACACATTAGTATTGTTTAACAGCTTTACTAAACATGAGGTTCTGAGAGTCCTCCCCTTGGAAAGTTTCAAAGAAAATGGTTGTATTTTAATGAAGTCATATTTCTCAAATCATCTGAGGGGCCAGAGATTACATGCTGCAGGGCCGGACTGGGGCCCCGGGCCTAACGTTGTCTATACAGTCTATGGCTGCACGGATCTGGAACAAATGCTGAAGGTTACAGAGGTAAAGTTTGTGGGATCACTTTTATCTGTCTGGTTTTTCTGTATTTTCAATATTATTTATATTGTACATTCTGACTGAAGGCATTCATGAATGAACACATGTGGAATTGTTTTTAAACCTTGCCCTGATGAAGACACATCCCGGTCCAAACGCGTAGGCTGTCAGTGTATCAATAACTTTTATTTTTGTACACAGAGTGCCTCGGACTTTCTCCCTACATATGGAATTATGTTTTAAACAAAAATAAATAAATTAAAAGGTTGAAATAGATTCTTCAATTTTCTTGTCTTTGATTACGGCTTTGCACTTTTGTTATTTTCTCAATGACCTTCAGTCACAGTCACAGAAATGGTTCTCACTTCACAGACTGTTTGAAAACCATTTCTCATATTACCTTATGAGGCTCACTGAGAAAATAACAAGAATAAATGGTAACTATTTTGAAGAATTTTAAATATAAAACATTATGAATTATTTCACACATTTGTGGTCACTACATAATTCCATGTGTTCATTCATAGTGTAATGTCTCCAGTGAGAATCTAAATGTAAATAAAAGACAAAAACAAAAGGTGATCCCAAACTTTTGACCGGTTGTGTAGTTAGGGACATCTCCACTATTTTTGTTGTAAACAAACAAAAAAACAAAAGCAGGTATGGCCTTTAAGAAGACCATGTGGTGGTTATTAGAGTTTCTGTTGTTTGACGTCAGTGTACCGACTTTAACCATCTGTGCCATGTGTCCACAGATAGATCTTTCAGTTACCAACACAGCCCTGAGCAATTACAGTCATCTATTATATACTTGGACCCATAGTCATATACATATTTGCAGTATATATCACATACTGTATAGCACATCCTGTTTTTTGACTAGAGTTCTATCTTATTTTTTATGCTGTGTACATAAGAGATGTCCATATAGTTTTTTTAATTGGTAGATGCTAAGAGACATTTATTTTATTTTCATTTTACTTTTAGAGTACTTTTATTACCTGTTTTTGCAAAGTTACTTTCTCCTTGATTGCACGTTTTTCCTGACTTTTTGCACCCCCCTGTGTGATCCTATCTTAAGAGTTGTTGTAACAAGTGAATTTCTCCATTGTGAGATCAATAACGAACTATCTTATCTAATCTTACTTGGTTATTGGTCATGAAACATCAGCCTTTTCAAATCAGAAAAGCCCGACAGTTTCACATGAGATGATTTGACTTTAAAACGTTGTAATGGCTTTCACAACAGCTGAAGATCAACAATGGACAAGAACAAAAGTCAGAAGGTTGCAGGTTTGACATTGTGGATTTGCCTTTGAGCAAGACACTCAACATTGCACCGCTGCTTCACACCAGTCAAAGACAAAAGCGATCAGAAATACAGTCTGTTTCACACCAGAGTCCACTCCACGGCACAATAACCAGGACAAACCGGTCGTCGTTTCTCTCGGTCGACGGCCACTTCCTGGCGCGCGGCCCCTTTAACGCGCTATACCTTATTACACGGTGTAAAATGGGTGAATAAATTCCGGCACACGTCTGGGATGCACAGGATGTTGTGAGCACACCAGTGGGGCCGGCCTAGTGCAGGTACCTCAGGACTATACGCATTAAGTACACCCAGTGGAGGGGCCCGGTGGCACGCTGCCAGATCCGCGTCGGGCCACAGCTGGCACTTGATACGGCTATATGCTCTCCTCACTTAGGTGGAACGCACACACAAGCGCTCCCAATAAACGTATGCCGGCGAATGACCTTGTCGGAAGGATAATCAATTAAAGCGGCTTATCAATCTGAGTATTGGACGTTACAAGACATCGATCAGCGCAACAGCCCTGTGGCACGCGGGGACAAGGTCTGATTACTGCCCTGACCACACTAAATGTTCCTGTTCACACTGAGTTGAAAGGCACCGGTTGGAATATAAGGAGACTGATGTAATAATGGAGTAATCTATCTTAAATTGGAGATTTCACGCATAACTGTGGCTTTTGGCACTCGCAGTACTAATGTTTGGTGTTTTATAACTTAATCATTCCTGTGTAGGGACTGGACCCTTTATCACCAGGGACTGTGTTGGTTTGCGTCTCAATGTCTGGTGAGAGAAACTTCTGACGGCAATAGAGAGAATTATACCTGGTGAAAAAAATACAATATACAAGACTCCATTTTTAGCCAATGGCATGCTATCAAATCGAGGATGGTGCGATAACTACAGTTTGAGTGAAGTGTAGTGATGGTTTATGGGCTTTTGAAAAATCCGGTGAACAAAATTATTCACAATCCACAAATTTGAAAGAGATTATGGTGGTATAGGTGATCTTCAAATAATTGAATATAATATTAATTTTGAGACAGTTTGAGAGGCAATTGAAGTCTCATATGGTAATCTTAGAAACCAAAAATAAAAATGAGGGAATAGAAAGAAATCAGAATAGGTATTTGAGTAAAAATGTCCCTTTGTCCTGATATTTCATCTCATCAATTACATTTGTAACAGTATAGTTAATGTTATATGTTTATGTTCAGACAAGAAGCACACAAATTGTAATTTCCTGTCCAAATGTCCTGCTTAGCTTGTTTTTTAGACTATGAGGGGCCGCCATAGTCTCTGCTACTAATTGGAAACACTGCAGTTTAGAGAACTTCAGCAGAAGCAGAAACAGGATTGAAGCAAAATGGTGCTCCAGTCCAGGTACATTTCTGACAAGGTCAAAACATAGTTCAAAGTTTTAAACTGTTTATTTTGCATTACATGTTCCCTATTAAGTAAAAGCCGATCCTCAAACCTTAACATGATGGAGGAGTTTGACCCGATTGATCCTCAGAGCTATGTTTTAGGTGTTCCGCCATTGCAGACAGGTTCTGGGTCAGGTGTGGGCAAACCTTTTGATGCAAGGGTCACACTGCTGGGTTTTTGAAAATGCCAGGAGGACCACATCCATCATAGTAAATAGGGTTGTGCACATTTCAAACAAGTCAAATTCTCAAATAGATCACCTAAATACAGCAATAAAATAGCAGCAGGTATGACTTATATCTTTCTTTATGTCAGTCAAAACATTGCGATGGCCCTTTTAAACCAGTGCAATTCAGGTTTGCTCATGCATCTCTGTTCAAGGTGATGGGTCAGATAAAGAGCTGTTCAGAAGACGAGAGACCAACAAGGCCATTAATGTTGCCTGGACTCCTGCAGCAGGAGCTATAAGGGACTGGTGAAGTGTGATCCGGTTCGGACTGTTGACCCCACGACCCAGCAAATGGATAAGTGGAAGTGGATGGATAAGTGTATTTGAAAACCCAATACTTCAATTATTGTTTAACTGCAGCTTTTCTGTAAGTGGAAGTTGATGGGGTTGCAAAAAGAATAATCCAAATCCAAATCCAAATAGAAGAATACAGATTGAATAAAGGGAATGGAAAAGTAAGGCCTGGATACATGTAGATCTTGGGATGGTTGGCAAGAAACCAGACAGAAGCCATCTCTAACATGGAAAGGATGTGCAAGACGTCAGCTGCCAACATTCAACAAACAGCCTCCAATGTTAACCGTGTCCAAGACGAGTAGGTTATAGGTCAAGGTCATAACTCAGACTAGAAGTCCAACAAGAGTGTGACAAGACCAGTTGAATCATGGCACACAATGAGACATCACGACTCTCTCATTCAGTCCTGGGTAAAATCACATCAACATATATCTAATTATTTGAAGAGCTCAGGCAATGATGGGGCCTGCGCCGACAATGACACGTTCACACCGCATTGGAGTGCACTTAACCTCACCGGGGGAGATAAGAGCCTCGTATTCCCGCACAAGGACAAAGCCGCGTTCCCACAATCTCCCAAAAACACATCGGAACACGCCGCCGTCGCCGTATTCCTCCCCCAAAACGCCTCAGCTGGTCCTCGCCCCGTTTCGGTCCAGCACGCACACACCACACAGCGGCATCTGATGACTCAAAACTCCCCATCTCAGACTAATCAGTTGACTGCACTAATTGCAAATGCAAATATGCAAATTTATATTAATTAATTACTCCACTAATTAGTTCTCTTGTCTTTTCAGGTAATAAATCATGGTGTGGTTGAGAGACGCGGCGAGGGAGAGAGCACCACAGAGACACTGGCGGTGATCTTTTGTCTGCGGAAAAGCTCCAGATCTCCAAGACACTGTTTGATGGAGGCTTT
Source organism: Lesueurigobius sanzi (assembly GCA_900303255.1). Classification (NCBI taxonomy): domain Eukaryota; kingdom Metazoa; phylum Chordata; class Actinopteri; order Gobiiformes; family Gobiidae; genus Lesueurigobius; species Lesueurigobius sanzi. The sequence goes on along the minus strand of OMNZ01097073.1, from coordinate 934 downwards.
TTAATCACATCTGTCCTGCGCACCGACTCCTTACCTTAAGTTTTCACAAGTCGCCTGCCCCGGTTAATTATTCCAAATGATAGTTTTACGTGTCATATCTGAAGGGTGGCGGCGCCGGCATGTGAAAAGTATAAGGGAGAGCAGAGGTTGGTAAATCAGGCCGTCTTGCTGACAGTTCGTGCCTGTCAGCTCTTTTAATTATCACATTATCAGCTTTTATAGGCACAGCGCGCGGTGCAGAGCTGCAAATGAAGGCACCGCTGATCGCACGCTGAGACGCAAGGCATTCTCAACTGATGTCAGCACTTAGGAGGAGAGAGGGAGAGAGGGAGGAGAGAGGAGAGGGAGGAGGGAGGAGGGGGAGGAGAGGGAGGAGAGGGAGGAGGGAGGAGAGGGAGGGGAGAGAGAGGGGAGAGAGGGAGGAGAGGGAGGGGAGGGAGGAGAGGGAGGAGAGAGAGGAGAGGGAGGAGAGGGAGGAGAGGGAGGGGAGGGAGGGGGGGGAGGGGGGGGGGGGGAGGGGGGGGGGGGGGGGGAGGAGGGGGGGGGGGGGGGGGAGGGGGGGGGGGGGGAGGGGAGGGAGGAGAGGGAGGGGAGGGAGGAGAGGGAGGAGAGGGAGGAGAGAGAGGAGGGGGAGGAGAGGGAGGAGAGGGAGAGAGAGAGGAGAGGGAGGGGAGGGAGGAGAGAGAGGAGAGGGAGGAGGGAGGAGAGGGAGGAGAGAGGAGAGGGAGGAGAGAGGAGAGGGAGGAGAGGGAGGGAGGAGAGAGGAGAGGGAGGAGAGGGGGGAGGGAGGGGGGGGGGGAGAGAGGGGAGAGGGGAGAGGGGGGGGAGGGAAGAGGGAGGGGAGAGGGGGGAGAGGGGGGAGAGGGGGGAGGGAGGAGAGGGAGGGGAGGGAGGAGAGGGAGGAGAGAGAGGAGAGGGAGGAGAGAGGAGAGGG
>OMNZ01097069.1:0-24088 GCA_900303255.1 Lesueurigobius sanzi | reverse complement strand
CTCCCTCTTTCCTTATTCTCTCTATCTCCTTCCCCTCTGTCTCTTTCCTTCCTCTCTCTCTCTCTTTCCCCTCTCTCCTTCCTCTCTTTCCCCTCTCTCTCTCCCTCTTTCCTTATTCTCTGTCTCTTTCCTTACTCTTTCTCTCTTCCCCTCTCTCCTTCCTCTTTCCCCTCTCTCTCTCCCTCTTTCCTTCTTCTCTCTCTCTCCTTCCCCTCTCTGTCTCTTTCCTTCCTCTCTCTCTCTCTCCCTCTTTCCTTCCTCTCTCTCTCTCCCTCCCTCTTTCCTTCTCTCTCTTTCCCCCCCCTCTCTCCCCCTCTCTCCTCCTTCCCTCTCTCTCTCTCTCCCTCTCCCCTCCTCCCTCTCTCCCCCCCCTCTCTCCCTCTTTCCTTCCTCTCCCTCTTTCCCCTCTCTCCTTCCTCTTTCCCCTCTCTCTCTCCCTCTTTCCTTATTCTCTCTATCTCCTTCCCCTCTCTCTCTTTCCTTCCTCTCTCTCTCTCTTTCCTCTCTCTCTCTCTCTCTCTCTCCCTCTTTCCTTCTTCTCTCTCTCCTTCCTCCCTCTCGGTTTCTTCTTTCTCTCTCTCGCTCTTCTTTTTCTCCCTCTTTTCTTCCTCTCTCTCCATCTCTCCTTCCTCTCTGTCTCTTTCCGTACTCTCCCTCTCTATTCTTTTTCTCTCCCTCCCTCTCCTTCCTCTCCCTCTCTCTCCCTGTCTCTTTCCTTCCTCCCTCCCTTTCCTTCCTCTCTCCCTCTCTGTATTCCTTCGGTATTTGAAAAGTAACTGTATTCGAAATGCCCTTAAATGAGAGAGTATTTGTACCTGAATACAGTTACTTAAAATGAGTATTCTGAATACGTATTTTAAATACATGTATTTAGTTACTCCCCAACACTGCCTACGTATTACTCTTTTTTGATATCAGCTGTTCTCTGTTGATCATATCTGGCATAATCATTGCTCAGTCCCGTTTCTCACCTGCTGTTGTCACAAAACTTGATGATGTTGTTTGGGTTGGTGTGCTGCTGTGTGTCCATGATGAGGCTGAAGAGAGTGTCCACCTGCTCCTCTCCGTCGATCAGCATTCGGCCGCGGAAGAACCAGTGACGGCTGTGCTCACTGACAGACCACACACGTGAGCGGGAGGAACACAAAACCAACAGTGCTACAACAGTGACAATATATATCCAAAGTATCAAGTATCAGAATCGCAAGAAAAGACTCAAGATTCAAGATTTTTTATTTGTCAAAACTATGTGAATGGTTCGAAATTATGTTTCTCTCATCCTTGATTGTGGAGCGGGGGGAGGGGGAAGAGGGGTGGGAGGGAGGGCAGGGAGTTCAGCTTCCTGATGGCCCTGTGTACGAAACTGTTCCTCAGTCGACTGGAACTGACCCGTAGGATTAAAGGATTTTAATACACCAAAATCATGCAAATTCTAGTTTGTTTTTATACCCATTGCTTCATCAGCTTCATATGTATAAATTACTTAAATTGAGTGATATCAATTTGAAACTTCTGCCGTTTCATTACTGATATAAATATGAGAAAAAATGTGTTGGAAGTTTTCTGTCATTGTATTTTTTCATATAAAATTGACCAGTGACCATAAAAATAGCAAAAAATTGCCTTCATAATGGATAAATCCAGCTTTAAATTCATGGTTTCATTTTGTTTATTACAAAGAGGAGTTCAGAGGGGATTTGTTTAGTTTTTGAATAAGCTAGTTATGAGTGGATAAATCTGTATAAAATCTAATTTGCCATTGTTGTTAAGGGTTAAAACTCAATAAATCAGGCGAGGAATTAAATATAAAAAACAAATCCCTCAGAACAAACCTTCAGAATATTGCTAAGTCCAAGACTGGAAGGCTTGGAGTCTGTAGGAGCAACTTAAGTGGAGATGTTGTCGCCACGATGGGAGAGAATGCCTTTTCAGAAACTGGTCATTGAAGTTACAATTTCCCATATAGTTCTATGGACAAATGTTGAATCAGTGCAACATTTACACTCCTCTTTGGACATGTATCCGTTTCCAGGTAAACTATATGTTAAGACTGTAAACTGGCCCAAAACATGAAAATTTTAATATCGATTTTCACCCGAAGTGTCTCCCCTGACAAGAAGAGTCCAAATAGGATAAAGCTACAATACCAAGCAGGGAAGATGTAGGTTGCTCCATGTTGTGGTACTTTTGCCAAAATTATCTTGCACAATTATGAAGTTGTTATGAAAATGTTACAAAATCCCACCTGTTGGACTGAGCCAGGTCAAAGCACTCCACACTGGTTGGGTTTCTTTGCACTCGCTGAAACATCGATGTGTAATAGTCCAGATCCCAGGAATCAAAGGCCAGACCTGTAGTTGGCAAAAAAAAAAAAACAGAAACCAAAAGGATTATAGCAACCAAACAGAAACAGTTTGTCTTTCCAAAATCTTCCATCTCTCCCTAATGATATTTACTTCATTGTGAAATTGTGCAATATTTATTCACACTGCAAAAAGTAATCGAGAAATAAGTAAATTTGCCCTTGATTTAAGTAACTTCAACATTTCTGCCAATGGGTTTTCTTAAATTAAAGATCATCGCACTCAAAATGATTATTATTATTTAATCATTGTCTTGAAATAAGATTGTCCCACTAGCAGATATTTTGGAAGTTGGTTCCTCAAATCATAGCAAAACACATTTCAAGAAAATGAGACTTATTTGTTGATTACTTTTTACAGTGCAACCTTTTGTTTGAAATGATGACAAAAGAAAATCGTGATACGAGATTACTTTGTGGAATACTCAATAATCACACTGTAAGAAAGGATCACAAGGAAAAGCCTCTCGCCTACCCATTATAGTGATGTGGAGAGAATCTGAGCCTCTAGAGCTTTGAACGCTTTAGTCCTAATTAGCGTGTGCACGTGTGGGATGATGAGGAGCATCATTTCTGCCTCGTGATTTTAACAAGTGTCACACATCAGCTGACATCACTTCCTCCAACAATGTCCTCACAGAAAGCTACTAATAATATGAGTGGGCCCAATAATAGAGACGGTGACGGCTATAATTGTCTAAAAATCTTACCTAAATCGTTATTTGCTTTTTCCAGCGCTGCCCGTCCTTGTCCCAGAATATCCACCTCAAAAACAGGCTGTGGTTTGGTCTCCACAGAGAACGATGCGATTGGACTTTGATAGATGCATTCGGTCATGCTGTCGTGCAAAGACTCGACCAGGCTCTTTATGTCCTCCTCAGAGTTTCCATTAGCGGCACTAGCGGGCTAAAGGACAGAGAGGCATTTCAGATAGAGACCAGAAAAGAAAATAAAGCATTAAATGTGTTGTTTTGTTTGGCGAGTGCATCCGTATCCTCGGACCTTGATGAGAAACCTTCTGGACAGCTCAATGCGTGTGACGCTGGTGAGGCCTACACTCTGGCAGATGGACACCGCGTTGGTCGACCAGGCTGTGGAGAAGTTCAGCCTAAAGACAAACATAACAAGATTTTTATAACTTATTTTCAAATGTACATAGGGAGTAAAATAGAGATTGGGATTGTGTTGTCACACAGCAAGGGAAAAAGGAGAAAGGAGCGCTCACTCAAAGTATTCAAATGCTAAAGCAGAAGGCTCATTTGCGTTCACTGTTTGAAGGTGAGAAACAGCAGGTGAATAGGAAGGGGGCTGAAGTTGTATACAGTTCAAAGGTTTACATTCCCTTTTAAGTCTACATACCTTTAAAACTTTTGATCTTCTTATTTTTCATAGAATATGAATAAAAACACATACATCTTTTTTCAAAAAAGAAAGATGTGTGAAGCCATTTATTGTGAATAAACTGAGTTTACTCTTTTGAAATCATAATGAAACAAACTACTCAAATGTCCCTGATCTAACGTTGACATGACCTTCAACAATTGCCAGGAGAAATACAGGACTCTCTGACAAAATTGACGTTTGTTTCAAGATGCACAATATGTAAACCTTTGACCAGGGACATTTCTAGTTTCTAGTTGAAAATAGTTGGAATATATACAGTACCTTACTGTGAATTAGAGCTGGGTGATATGATGAAACATATCACAATTTTTTCCTCTCATGATTTCGTCCTTACATTGTTTTGACATGCTTCCCTCATGGTTTAGTCCCAGTTTAAACCTGGTTGTCTGTGATATTTTAATATATTTAGACTTATTTTCTTGGCTTATTTCTGATTGAGTCCTTGGGTTTACACCTGGTTTAGTCCAGGGCAGGGGTCGAGAACCTTTTTAGCTAAAAGAGCCAAAAAAGTCCCACATTTTGAAATTATTTCTGTGAGAGCCATAGAAATATTTTATTTATTCTGAATCAGGGGTGTGCATGGTTAACCTGTGTGTACTTCTAAAATATTTTAGCACAGGAGTGCTTCCTTGTTACAAGTTTACTCTTAAGGTGGCCACACACTAGGGGATTTTTAGCCAGATTTTTAGTCTTAGGAGGCGTGGCTCAATAAAAACTTTCATGTCATGATCTGTGGTGGGACTCCTCATGTGTGTGTCTGTGTGTCCTCATGTCTGTCCTTAAGTGTGTGTCGTCTTTGCACAGATCTTTAGTCTCAAAAGATTAAAAATCCTCTAGTGTGTGGCCACCTTTACATGTAAAATTATTTTAGCGCAACTGAAAACAAAACTACCACCGGCACATGTTGAACTTAATATGCAGTGTAGTGATGAGGCGGAGGGATACGGTGCACATGTGATGAGGCGGAGGGTCAGAGGGAACGGGTTGCAGCAGGAGATCTCCACGAAAAAAGGCATGTCCTCCGTCTACAAACTGAGAGTGTGTCACCGTGGCTCTGTCCGTTCTGCTCACTTCAGTGCGGTCACATGATGTGATTGAGATCGGGGGAAAGTCTGTAGATTTACCCGTGAACACGCTCCTCGTGTTCACGGGTAAATCTGTGCCCAAAACATAACGCAAACTATTAAATCGTATGATATGCAGTCACGACGATACTGTATAAACGTTCATGTTATCATTATGTGTCCATGCACACATGAACCAAACAGAGAAAGTGACACTGATATGCTGTGGAGTACACGCTCTTTTTCGCAGCACTTGGGAGATGTGCACACACTGGACCAGACACTGTTGTCTTTTGGACATTTAGAGTGAAATGTGGCGAGGTCTGTGCATGAATAACAAGTAGGTGCTCCATAAACGAGACGCCTGGTTATAGTACACTTTAGCAAAGGGTTCAATTTCAGTGCAGGGATGACTGAGTTGCCTATCGTGGCCAGCTATTATCTGAGAGCCAGATGCAGTCATCAAAAGAGCTACAGGTTCCCAACCCCTGGTCCAAGGTAATCATTGTTTTACGTTCAATCCCTGGTTTAGATCTTGATTTCAGTCTCTGCTTTAGTCTGTTTTACTTCTTGGTTTAGTCCTGGTTTAATCCTGATTCAGTCCGTGATATTGTCTGATTTAGACCTGGTTTAGACCTAGTTTTCTCTTGGTTTAGTCCAGTAGAAGCAGTGAGTGGAGAAAAGTGTCAGCATTTGAGCTCAGAGCTGCGTTTAACATAACAACCACTGAATCACGATATGATGATGTTACCAAAAAAGCAGATCGTCATGGTGGAGACCAGATCATCATTCGGGTTCTATCATCATCCAGCCCTACTGTGAAGGTTTGGTCATTTATTTGTTTCTTGGTGGAAGTGTATGGTAAAAGATTAAACTGAATTATGAACATTTAAAAAAAAAATGACTTGTCTGTAGTGTCTCCTATTATTGTTGTGACTAGAACTCCATGGATGACGCTGGCTGCTGACAACAAGCATCGTGGATTCTGCCAGCAACTTTTGTTTGTTGATATTTGATCCCGATCTCTATTGGGAGTCACGAAGTTAAATCAGTGTCTTACCTGGGCCCAATCTCTACCAGAGTGCCCCCGCTGCCCTCTGTCAGACCGGATTTATCAGACAGCGGCTGGAGCTGCTGCGGAGGGCGAAACAACCAGAGCAGGATCTCTCTCTGTTCATTATTTAGACACTCACAACCTGCAACGCAAACATGTTAGGTATAAATAACACTTCCTGTCTATTTCAATTTCACAAAAACAACATTAGCTTTGGCTGGAATTATGATCATTATTCAATTCTTTCATTCAATTGATTATAAAAACATCAGAGTGGTTCATTCAAGTCTTTATCTCAAACAAACTAATAAAAACAAGATATTACAATCAAAAATCCCATACTCCTCTTTTAAAGGCTGTATGTGGTAAACTCAGACATTTGAAGAAATAACTTAAAATAACATTAGTTTTGTAGCATTTCTGTGACCGTGACCCTGAAAAGTGACTCTGCAAGTTGTGAAACATGTTTATAAACTAATTTCTGTGAAGAACTGGGATAAAAATGGGTTAGGAAAGTGAGGAATTAGTTTGGACACAACTCTTCGCTCCCTCTTTCATGGTTTGTAATAATAAAAAATAAAAAAAATGGCATAGGGCCTGTTACAGAATCACTGATATACCTGACATATCTGCAATTGCAAATGTATTGTAGCGTCGGAGTGCAGGTAATAAACGAGAGCTGGCTGTCCACAAGTTGTAGTTGTAGTAAACTGTTACTGTTGGCCGTAACCACGCCGCTATAACAGTTTCTGTCAGGCAAAGTGAACGTAAGTGAAGCATAGACCGGGCGGAGCGCTCTACTGCCCCACAACGTCAACAACAAAAACAACGTGCTTGCGCATTAGTCCAGCCCATAATATCCCACCCAATCGTGAGCTGCCTTATAAAATGCCATAACATGCATATAACAACACACACACAATGAGCATGTCTAACATAACATTCATTCAATTATACAGGAATACTACAGTATTAATGGTCAGATCACTTTATGTTTGAAGTTGTTTATGTTAATGCACCAAAAAAAAACTTTTCACTTTTTCAATGAAAGAAAGGCATTTTCTTCACATAAACAGCAGATATGTCTCTACAAATCTACTTTTGTGAAATTCCCCAAATATCGGTTGGTGCATCTCTAATTCTGTCATACCATTTTCAACTTGTTTTGGACTGTGTGATGGGGAGGGTACAGTTTCATTAACATTTGCATTATTTTCCCCTCCACAAAGCTAAATGTACACCAGACCTGAGAGCTCCACGTTGTAGCACAGTTCGGTGGTGATGGACAGCTGAGGGTAGAGCTTGGCTGCCCTCTGTAAGGCTCGCGCCCGGACAGGCTCATTACTGTAGAACCGCACCACAGCCATCTCTGGGAAAACAAAGAAAACAAAACAAGCTTGTTAAAAAAGTTACTGCACTCATGACACAGAAATACAACTTTTGTGTGTTGTGTGCTACGGCCCGGTGAGTACAGTACCCGAGAGCGGACAAGCAAACGGACTTTCCGAATTGTGACCTTTGATCAGGTCAGTTGTGTCACGGTGAGCTCATAGTCAGCAAGGTATTTACTACTTTTTTGTGACCAGACATCCCAGTTTACCCGGAATAGTCCCAGTTTTGAGCCCTTTGTCCCATGTCTCAGTGAATTGATCCAAAACCACTGATTTATCCCAGTTTTTCATACGGTCTGTCCCAGTTCTCATCAGAGCAACAGAATTTTTACTGGAAACTTAAAAGGTGCATTGCGGAACTTTTCATGAGAGATCTTTTAGTGGCCCAGTGGCTGTATGAGTGGCACCTTTACTTTTCATCACAGCGGCGTTTATGAAGTTCCAGCATATATTTTTTTGATTGGTAGGTTTTCACTGCGTGGCGATGGAGATGGTTCAGCAAAGAAAACCAAACAAACTCCAATTTCCTAGTTTTTCATAGAAAATCTGGTACTACTGCTATTGATTGATAGCTGATCCTACACATCATATTTTGATTAGGGCAGTGCAGTTGATCAAAATGTAATCTAAATCAGAATCTCAATTTTGGTCAATCTTTGTTATTGCCATGGGGCTTTTTGATCAGCTGGTCTGGAGAGTGGAAGAGTTATGTGTTGATTCTGGATAGTATATTTTGTTTGAGCTGATGTTAAAGCATATCTTCACAATAGAAGAGCATGTATTTCTAGTTACAGTTAATTGCAATTTCTGCATTCGTCCTAATTCAAACCCCATTCTGAGCTAGTTTTATGCTAATTTCGCTTATTATTTAGTAGCAATGGTGGTGAGCACATGACATGATGCTTACGACTGTTCAATAGTTTGGAGCTTTCTGATCAGACCACATCCTTGTGACACCAATGTTTCAATCTCAATGCCTTACATAGAAACTTGTTATCTAGTCAAGTGAATGTAAAACGGTGAATTTAACATCTTTTTTTAGGTTGACAGTTTGTGCTACACAATCGACTACAGACTTTAGTTTTGTTACTGTTTACATTGTCACTTTGCACAGACAAAAGCCATCGCAGCTAAACGAAAGTAGCATTATTAGCATAAACTGTAACTTTGGCTAACTTACATGTAGCAGCTTCGGCACTTCCCTCTGGCGCTTCTTACCACGGACGAGTCCCGGAGGAGGAAACCTCAGCTTCTCCCTCAATGAAGTGAGCGTGGTTTGAGTTAAGCACGGGACAGAGGATGAATGGATGGACCTCTGCCTCCCACGTGTGTGCCGCTGTGGTGCGCATGCGCGGAATCATTAGCCTGGTACAAAACGTGCAAACAACCAAACTCCAAAGATTTATTATTTTTCAGCAAAAAATAATACGTGACACATACTGGAGCACATATTTTGCATCTTAAATCCTTACGTTCCAACTTATTTTTATTTTCTTTTGTTATGTTATCGCTCGGTTATATACGTTTTACTTCTTAATTGCATTATTTTTTCCACTACTACTAGTACCACCACTGCTACTAATTTCCCCTGTATCAATCAAAAAAAAAAAAAAAAGTATTTTTAAAAATGTCAAAATATATATTAAATAATGTTAAACTGTGGTTGGTTCATCCTGGCCCCGCTGATGACAATTTAGCATGTCTGAACTTGATGAGATACTTGTTGGGTGATCATTGTGCGTCATGTGCGTCATGTACCCTTGAGACTAGAAAACAGCTTTAAAAAAAAAAAAACTCCACAGACACTCAAAGGGTTTCAGTCTTAGATATATTTAATAAATTAAAGCCAAGGTACAAAAACAATGTACAATTTTAATATTTCCCTCCCCTCCTCCACCTACAACTGTTCATAACTGTGATTACCACTTTCTACGCATTGATACAGGACAACGGCAGAAGAACCACCACTTATTCACAGCTTTAGTTTATCTAACTGGCAGGACAGCTGATTCAAAGTCTACATCGTCTTCTTGGGCATCAACAACAGTGTGCCTTTGCCCCTGCCCGGACCCCAGTAACCCCCCACCCCCACAAAACACATATACATGCTACATGTTTGCAGGCACCTTGGATAAGACAGAAGGATCAGACTGAGTTAGAGCACATAGTAGTACATTTCGATGCTGACTGAGCACTAAAAGATATCCACTGGTCTTTCGGATTCACTGAACGGTCTACTTTTATACAGCCATTACGTCACTGACTTCACCCACAATATCTTACAAGAACAGTTAAGCAAAGATTTGTGTTACACTAAATGCTGACAAACTCCTCCACAGGCAGTTTCTTTACCAAATCTAATCCGTCCCTGTCCTCTCCAAGGCAGTGACCCAAAGAAACAATTGTATATTTGTTTTCGGGCCGTTTGTTCAAAAGCTTTCAGTTGGTATGACAGATAAATTATAATGAAGTTTTGTTATCACTGACTAGGGCTGCACAATATCTCGCCAAATGATCATTACCGCAATATCAACAAAAAACGGTATCAATATCACCAGAAGCTACAATATGTAATCTGACGAGGTTTACACAATTTGTGTTAACGCAGCCTAAAACAACACATGGTCGCTGGTGTAAAAGCTTGGTTTTAATCACAATTTTCCTTTTAGTTCAATTTTAACATTGTTTGGGCCTGATTTTTACAGCCTGTTTTGACCTAATTTGCTGACAGTTATCAAATTTCACAATTTTTTTCTCATATCGTGCAGCCCTGACCACTGTCTCTTGTGGATGATAATATATGTGCGATCAGCAGAGATAAAATATGATGTGCCTGGTCAGATGCAGAGCAGTATAAAGGAGTATAGAGTAAAATTAAAAGCTTCTTGCTAAAAAAGTAGGGCTAACTTATGCATTTGTAGGTCCATTAGCAGTGCACAAGTGAAAAGCAGTGCACGTTACCTCACACAGGCATACATACATCCATAAACACACAAGTGTTCGGTAATAGCAAGTAATATACACAATTTGATTAATTTTTGCAGGTTACAGTGACTAAACCAGTCCTCCTTGAGGTTAAATAATCGCCCAAAAGTCCCTTTTTTCTTGCGCCATTATTGTCTTAGAGCTACAATAATTTATAACCTAAACGTTACTAAATCTGAAGATCTTTGGGAATCTGTAAAAACTATTTTAAGAAAATGCGAAAAGTACTGTCCAGTTGAGACCATTCACACTTGTCCCAAACAACAACGGTCCGGTTTACTCCATTCACACCATGTAAAAGGCAAATCTAACAAAAACAACAGTCACTGTTAAATGATTTGGCAAATGCAGGTAATAAGGTCTAAACTGTGTAAGATGTAGAATAGTTTTTAGTGGACTGATTCCTTCTTTGAACTTTTGGCATACTTCTTCCCATTTGCAACAGGACTGACAACCTCCATATATTTATATGTGTATATATATGTAGAGTACACTAATATAATTCATTTGAAGTAGCTATGTATGATACCACTACCATTTCATTTCAATGCTAATCACTAGGAAACAATCTCAGTACCACGGGAAGATCTAGAAAGGCAGAACGATAGAAGAGAGGAGACATAAGGCAGCATGCTGGGACTGCTGCTCCCCGAAACGACTGAAAGAACAATCAGAAGAAACCGAAGCAGAGGGCTGCATCCCGAAAGCCACAGTGGATTACAGGTCGGCGTGGGCAGGTCTCATCCTGCAGTGAGTGGGTTATTGTAATTACAATCATTTCATGATATCATCAAAGTGTGAGGACTGCTGTGGCATCCAGCTCTTTGCAGAGGGCAGAGGTCATGATTAGGAGACACTTTAGGGTAAAGTCAGTACTCTGCTGCATACTCTGTCCCATGAAGCCCTCTGCACATTAATGTAAAGTCCTTAACCATCTCCTTCACCTTTCTTTTGTTCACTCGTTCTCTGTGGAATAGACAACAGACATAACATCAAAGGTGATCAAATTGAGTCCATACATGTATTTTCTACTGAGCACCAGTGATACCTGAGTATTTGTTGACAGAAACGGTCTTTCTGTTCAGTTGTGACTCGTGAAGAGGGGAACCCAGGCGACTGCAGCGCCTCCTTCAGCCACACAGTGAGCAGCGCAAAACAGTGCTTATTCAGAGCAAACAGCACTTCTGCAAACTGGTCCATCAGGCTCCGAGATGCTCCTCCTCCAATGCCCTGAAATGTCAAACGATTAGTGTTCAGTTTCAACAGGGTGAGACCGATCTATATTTTCAGGTTTGAAGCGACCAACCTCCAACACAGCTTGGAGCAGCAGTTTTCCCTCTTCCTCGACTATCCTGGCCACTGGGGGCACATCGTAGCAGTGGGGTAATAGTTCAGTCTAAAAAGCCACAAAGCAGAATTTAGATAGAACCAACATTGACCATAATGTTAATAAAGCATGTGCGCAAGGTGCTCACAAAGAAGAAGCAAGTCGACTTAACGGTCGGAGCCTCTGGGAACTTCAGTGACAGGATTCCTGAAGAAAGTGAGAGTGATGCAACGCATTTACATTACATGTACTGATGACCGTCATGTTTGTACTGGACTCATAAAAGATCACTTATAACAGAGTGCAAACTCACCACAGTGGAACACCGCTTTCACATCGAGACTCTCAGACAAGAACAAATCGGGTTTTCGCTTGAGCGCCTAAGAGGAACATAAGACACTTAACAGAGCATGCTTTGTAGGTCAAACCCAAGCAATACTGCATCGCAAAATTCAACCTCTTATCTATCAACAATCCCCACACAGCCTGGTAGAAAGATCTGACAACAAGGACCTAGGACAAATCTGTCCACCAGGCTTTGGCTGTTTGGCAAAACTATCCAAAACAATTCTCCAATGCAGAAAGTATAACAAACAAATTACAAAATGTTAAAGTATAAAATCATTAGAAAGTCAAACTAAATGTAATGATGACTTTGGCTTTATTGCTCTAATCAATTAGAATTGAAACTCTAGTTTTGCTTGTTTTTGGTTGACTGGACTGGATGCAACAGAAGTAATTAACATGTGCAGATAAATACAACTGATCTTGTAATAATGGAGGAGAGAGGGACAGAGGTGAGCAGATCTATCCAAAGATAGAAAACAAAGGAGTAGGATGAAGACGGAAGACAAAAATATAAACTGGAGAGCCATTCGCCAATTTGTCTCAACGGATTAATATTAGTCAAATATTAATTCATTTGGGCTTCAATTGGCTCTGGACTGGAATGATCTGCAAAAGGGCACAGCTGGGAGACTATGCAGTCACCTCACACTAGCCTGACCATCTTCCTTTGGGCTGAAATATGTTACAGAAGAATCAGAGGACGACATTGGGGAAATTAATTGATGGTGCTAACCTAGCAAGAGCTAGATTCATCGTGTGTACTTGATTGGGTTCCCCACAATATCAATCTGGGATTGCACAAATCAAATCCAGGGAAAGGAGGGCCATTATGCAGAATATTTTGAGCTGATTGGACAAAGCGCCACCACATCCGGTAGATAAAAAAGCACAAAGCGCCTCTTGCTGTTGTTCACATCTGCCCTCCTGCGCTAAGATGTAAGATGCTTTGGCTCGGCACTTCTTGCGTTCGTAAAACCTGGATATCCCGCCCTAAACCACAATACAGCCACGCGATTGGACAAAATGCTGGTTTGGTGCGAATGGTGAGGTGGGAGCAGTACACAATGGATTCTTATGCGTTTGTGAACTCACAAATACTGCAAGAGTTCAGCTTGCATGCAAGATTAGGACTGCCACAGTCTGTAAGGGCAATTTGATCCAGAAGCCTTTAAAGACGCACATCTGCATTTACTATTGACACATTCATGTCACACATATTTGCAACAGAAAATGGCAATCTATGCAGCATTTGAGATACAACTTTGTTTAGCCCAGAGGAAATAGAGCTACTGTACATATTTTGAACATTATGTGTCAATGTGACTGTTAAGACGCCTCAGCGTTCATGATGCCCTTGTATGTCATTCCATTGCCTCGCTTTTATGATGGGACGCCTTAGGGTCCAGAGGACAGGGAGAGAGGGAGAGTAGAGGAATAGGAAGAAATCAGAAAAAGAGAGAGAGAAACCCAAAGTGAATGAAATAAGAAACCAAAAACACACCTGAGCTTGGAGTTGCATAAATGAATCAACAATATCAGGATGATCCCTGGGTCCTAAAATATAATAAAGATGAAACTTAAGAAATCATAAAAGACTAAGAATAATATACAAACAGCAACTGAACAGATTCAACAGTCATGTGGAAATAAAAGAGAACTTAAAATATCTCATAGAAATAATTCACACGTGTGTAAAAAAAAACGAAGGGGAGGAGGGGCATATGAAGCTTTGGCAAAGTCTTTGAGGAAGAGACCAACCAAAAAACAAAAACAGGCAGAACACAGACATGGGATTGTCTGGAGAAAATCAAAGAAGTAACGAGAAAAGAACCAACCTAAAGAAACAAAAGTGGGTTTGGAGTGGGAACCCAGGAGGCACCTCTGCTACTGTTCAAGATTGGGACAGGGGCACCAACCCTGAACGAACCCTTGGACCTGCTCCCAGCCGCACGGCTCACCACAGCCAACTACATTACAGTGCTGCTGGGGTTCAGGTTACACAGAAGGGAACATTCAGGCAGTCCCCCTGTTTCCTCTAAAATAAATACTTGATACAATCATATTATAAAGATAGGGATGGAATGGCAGTCCTCCATTAGGCTGGACACAGACTACAGGACAAAGACTGTATAGCACAGACGACTGATGCTTAAGATGTATGGGCCTAGATCAGAGTCAGTGTTGGAAACATTCTCTCTCAAAGATCCAATGTGTCTGTAGTGAGCGCCCAGCTGTAGCCGTTCCCAGACTCCAAACAGTTTTCCTGCTTTAACCCTCCAGTTCTTTTCCACACTGAACCCAGATACAGATCTTATTGAGCAGGCTGCACGAAGGGCCCAGTCCTCTGCACAGAAGACTGCCCTGCTCTGTGTCAGCCGGCTGAATAAGTGTGAGACTGTGTCCTGACACTGTGGAGGGACCTGTTCAGAAAGAGGAGTTTAGAGGAAGTGAGGTAGCCATTACCAGTGAAGCAGCAGGAAGGGCACAAACAGAAAGGGAAAAGCTGATGAAGCTGGTACAAGGCCCGCGGCCCAATCTGGCCTGGGGGACACCCATGCCATGCATTACCATTTCATGAACCTCCAACTCGGCAAAGAAGTAGTAATGTTAAAAATGCAGACACATTTACCTTCTAATAAACTGTCATGGGAGTAACCTTTACTTGGAAAAACATAATAGTATTGATTTAAAATTCATTGATCTGAAAGTCAATGGTTTGTGCAGAGGAAACTGAGCTCTGCACTGATCACATCTGTGAGCCCCCTCTGTGGTCACAGCCTCATTAATGAGTAATGAGTCTTTAAAGGGCATCGGTCAAGAGTCCAGGGACCTTATTTTGTGACCCTCAAGCTGCAAGCAAATTAGTCCAGAAATATGCAGCAAAGTCACTCGCTTTACAAATTTGTTCAGATTTTTCTCTTTGGGATTGGGTTATTTTTGATCCTGTAGAGATATCTAAGACATGCAGACGTATTTAATGAGGAGCACATTCAGAGCGGTCAGGCCGGTCCATGCTGTACCCCCTACCTTGCTGGAAGATGGACAGCGTGACCGAAGTAACCAGCTCAAACAGAGCCTTGATGGGCGGGAAATGGTCCGTCACACTGGCAAATATATGAACCATCTGAAAACGGAATCATTTCATTCACCAGTTATTGAAAAATGAAGATTGTGATTTGTCAGGTTTTGCATTACAGAAACATAAAAGAATAAAAACAGTTGACCTGTCGAGTGAGGTCCAGGGCTGAGGCCTGAGGGATGGTGCTATACATCTGTCCGAGCATCTCACTGAGCTGAGAAATCATCGGAGCAAAGTCATGGAGCAGTGTCTTCACAGACTTCTCAAAGATCGCACACACCGCCTTCAAAATAGCAGTAAGTTTAGCTGAATGTGCTTTTCTTTATGTAAAAGGAAAAACGATTCAGCAGCAACAAAACCTTACCTCTACAACCTGTGAGTCATTGAGCCACTTGCTCAGTACCTTTTGTATAAGAGCAAAAACCTGCTGCAAAACTACAACCACCTAAAAAAAAAGAGAAAAACAGTCACTCTAATCCCTGTGTTTTTCAGTAATACAACAATAAAGAAAAATCTAAATGGACAAATCTAATAATTTAAGCCAGTTCTGAGTCACAATTCAATAAGTTTAAATTACAGAGTGAGAATCTTGTTTGTGCAGGCACTGACCGGGTTGGGACCAGGTGGTGGAGGAGTGGCTTTAACAGGAGGCGCGGAGCCCTCCACTGAATCATCGTCCTGTTTGCTGATGTCCAGCGTCGTAAACAGGTTGGACAGCAAACCCAAGATGTGAATAATGGCTAGTTTATTGGACGGATTTGGCTGAAAGAACAAAATCAAAATGGACACATAAAATTAAATTCAGGGCAACACAAATAATCAAGGAGTTCATTCTAACCCTAACCCAGTGTAAACTGTAGATTTGTACATTACCAGGGAATACTGTAATAACATGAAAAGGGATGCAACATTCACATTATCCTTTGTTATCCCCAGTTCCCATAATACAAATGACTTAATGACAATTCATTATCTTTCTGGACACCCAAGAGCAGGGGCCCTCCAAGGGGTTTCAATTGGCCCTCAAGGTGTGTCTAGTTTAATTAATTTGTGCATTGAATATAAGTAATAGTAACTTAAGACACAAAAACAGCATGTCCTACTAAATCGCACAGTAATTACAGGATATTTACTCATAGATCTGTTTACATTTGGTCTTTCTACACGCATTCCAGTATTACGTTTGGCCCTCCACCCAGTAATACTTTTCCATTTTGGCCCTCCATGAAAATAACTTTGGGCACCCCTGCCATGCTAGTTATACCCAATTACCATGTTATTACTGTGCTGTATAGTCGCGTGCAACACAATATTGTATGAAAACAACATAACATAGTGTATCCATGGGGTCTTGTTATGTTTGATCCTGTAATTTAGATAAGAATAAATGTTCAAATCATTCAGGAACATAGAGAGTTCTAGTTTGTTATGGTAATAAATGATGAAGCAAAAAAAAAGTGTGTATCGTCTTCAAAGGCTGCTGTAGGTGAAGGTACCAGGTCAATGCAGGCATATATTTAACCTAAAAGGTCTAACCACTAGGTGCCACTATTCATCACGGTCCAGACACAGAAAGCCAATTTCATAGTCTGATGTAATGGCAATAGATCAAGAAGCCAGACAGAAAACAATAAGAACAGGAGGAAGTGAGAGAAGATGGATGCGCTACAACAGTGCGAGAATGTGCGCATATTGTGAGAATGAAACGACCGATGAAAAAAGGCTCCCAGACTGGAATCAGCAAAATCAAGTATTTTTAGATAATGCCCTTGTGTTATTTATATCTTCAAGCGCGACGGCCTACAAATCATCTGACATTTGAGAAGGGAGAAGTGATGCTCTTAGATTGTGCCTCAAGCATCAGGAATACAATATTCAGATTTTAAATGTCTTTACAGAGACATTAGAGAAGATCGACTGAGGGTCTCATTCCTAATTAAGTGTTTATGGTCAAGTTAAATATTATATATGTAAATGTATGTGTTTGTGTAGGTTCTCAGTCGTACAGGAGTTGTCCATCATAGGCAAAAATTCTTCAGTCTTCATCTGTACTCTGTAGTTGAAGTGTAGGACGTTTCGATCTTAGTCCAAAGATCGTCATCAGCTTAATAAAGACTTGAGCATGCTTGTGGGTCTCTTAAGAGTAAACCAGAAGGAGGAGTATTAAGCTGATGACGATCTTTGGACCAAGATCGAAACGTCCTACACTTCAACTACAGAGTACAGATGAAGACTGAAGAATTTTTGCCTACGATAAATGTATGTGATTTGGATTCTGAAATAAAATAGTAATATGTCAATAGGGCCGTCACGATTCAAAATTTTGGAGTCACGGTTATTGAGGGGAAACATATGGTGATTTTAGCGGAATTAAGGAAGAAAATACAGAGAATTTCTCCAAATCTTACAAAAAATACTTTCACAAAAAAGAAATAAGGCAATATATGTATACAGGGTTTATACAAGTAGCAGCAAGTCAAATATAATGCTTTCTAATGACATTTTAATACTTAATACTATATTTTTAATGCTGCAAAGACCACAAAGCTGTACGTATTTAATATTCATTTCCATATTCAACAGAAAATGTGATACAACTTTTGGCCAGAAATACTGTATGATTTCTACCAAATCTAGTCCCTAATTGTTGTATGTTTGATGAACTTCTGCTGTAATATTAGTTGAACAATTTCATTATTTTAAGAACTTTTAATTTTAATGCCAGTGTGAATAATATTTAATGCTTTTTAATGACATTTAAGGCCTGTTAACACATTGAGTGCCAAAAACAAAACAATATTTTTTTATTTTTTTATTTTTTATGAAACTAGACACTCTAACACACGTTATGTGTCATTTTGGGAGCTCTGTGATGAACAGAACATAAATAAATGATGAACAAAAAAGTGAAAAGTCACTGATTCTGTACATTTCGTCTGGACGTTTTATCTGATATCTCCGTTTCTAGGGTGAAAATAGTGATTTGGAGGAAAACAGCCTCTTTTTATCTCAAGCTTTCTCAGGAACCGAGGCACATAGAAATAAACGGATTTCACTCACTGAGAGCTTAGAGTCTCACCTTTCAAACGTATGGTATATAGTGTATAGTATGTGGCCATATCCACAACATAGAATACGCTGTGGTGCTACAAATATCATGAAAATTGGTCTGGATTGCTGGCACTCTAGGCCTAGGGGATAAATCCCAAAAACAGCACGGCACTCAATGTGTTAAAACAATATTTTTTGAAATAGCGCACATTTTGGTTTTTACCGTGACGTAATGAATGCAGCGCTGCACATGGTTCTTTTAGGACTCTTCCTTTCGGCGCTCTGCCATCATCATGTAGAGATGGATAAAATGGATTTGCTCTCTGTATTTTTGGTAGATTTAACACTGGATGTCATTACGCTCACGAAATTCTCACGATTCACCTACTTTGAGCTTTTATAATCACGATAATTGTAAAACCGGTTGATCTTGACATCCCCGACAGAATTAGCCTTTTAACCATCAAGTGCTGACCTGGTTACTGATTAACATTCCCGTAATTACTGAAACATTTGTGATGGCTACGGCAACATTATTTGCGTACGATGTTATATAATGTGCACTGGCAGCATTCTAAAGAGTCAGCCAGTCTTTCTGCCCCTGCGTGAATCACTAGCCCCAAAGCGCGGGGTCAAATCCAATCTGGTCCCGCAGAGAAATGTTCTACTGCAGTGACACCACACAGACACAAGGGCTGCTCTCGTTGGCCAGGGTCCAACTGTGCATCGCTTTGTTGTCGGTGTGTGCTGCTGAGTGCGTTGGTGCTCGTACCGTCTCGTCGGCCAGTTTCTCGAGCTGCTGAATGTAGGGGGTGATGAGGGAGTGAAGGTTCCGTAAGATGTCCTCCACCGGGAGAGCGGAGAGCAGGAAGCCGAGCGCCTGCATAAGCCACATGCACTGACTCGTCTGGGGGAGAGAAGTGACAGGTAGTTTCATAACGATGATGTTAGTCGGGCGGGATTTGAACAGCAGAAATGCAAAAGGTATTCACTTACCTTGTGGATTTGTTTTATAAGCACCTCCTAGAAACACAAGTCAAGTAATATTTATAAAAAATTGCTTTAAATGCATCAAAATATTGTTCACTAAGGTTCATTTGGCCTTCATCAAACCAAATCATAGTCAAATAATAGTGAAATGTGTTAAGCAGCTGTAGACAATTTAGTGATACCTGAGAAACAGCTACTATGTTGGTTGCGTACGGTGGCAGGTCATATTTGCACTCTCTACAGATTTTTTTTAGAGTAGAGACGGACGATACGGAGAGGTCTGGGTTTCCTAAAGCCTGGAGCACCAAAGGCAGTACACTGCTGAGCATCACAGGATGGTCTGCCAACCATTCAGCCAGAGCACCTAGGGAAAGGTTACAAGCACAGTGCGATTAGTCTGTTTTATTATGGCGGACCAAAGTGGCTTTGTCTTACCAATAGTGAACATGACCGTGTCAGCAAGCTGTACATTGTTGATGTTTATTCTGGGAATGAGCCCAATTAGCCCAGGAATTACATCAGAGTAATTCACATCTATTGTCTCTGCTATGGACTGGAAACCATACAGCAAAGCTTCCATGTGCTGATGGACAAAAGACAAGTTACACTGAAGAAAGACAAAATACCATACAGTATATGTATATGGTGGCAGTCTGTTAAACCCACCTGCCATGATGTGGGCTGATCAGTATTCGTCAACAGCCTTCCAAGTTTGTCATAGAGGTTACTCAGCAGCTCGGCTCCAAGCATCTCATACACATACATGAGCGTGTCCGAGATGTCCACCCTGAAAGACATTTGCACACCCTCTTGAAACTGTATCTGGTAATTTCTCTGCCAGGCGGATTTGCTTTCTCAGCAGACAGTCTAGTGGGAGTCTATTAGAGCAAAACATACTAATTTGCTGAACAATCTTCCTGTCAGGAAGCAATTTCAGAAACACTTGTGCCTTCACTGAGAGGCAGGACATGTGGTGTATAAAATACTGATGAGGGGCCTGAATAATGTCATACCGGTAGATTCTGAACTGTTCCTTTTCGTCGGAGGACCAGGAGGCGTACTCCTCGTCAGATGGGAACTGCGCTTTATGAAGCAGCACATCCACAAGCTGGAAATAGACCGGTCGGTAAACCTGCAGATACACGGTCTGCTTGTCCGACTCAAACGACATGATTTCATCCTAGTAATGAAGTAAAGAATGTACATGTTAATGACAAAATACTCACAAAATATGAATATACAGTTTACATACCCTTTGAACTTTACATAACCTTTTAATCTTTTGGCCATTTTTCACAGAATATAAATGATAACACAATAATCTTTTTTCTACTCATGTTTAGTGGTTGTGTGAAGCTATTTATTGTCAAAGAACGAGTTTACTCTTTTGAAATCACAATGAAACTGAAACTACTCAAATGTCCCTGATCTAACGTTTACATGAGCTTTAATAACTGCCAGGAAAACTGCTCAGGAGCAAAGAAAAACTCACTTCAGCTGAAATACAGGACTCTGTTTGTTTCAATTTCATTCTGCCAGGGTATGTAAACTTTTGAGCACAACTGTACATACAAGTCAAATCAATTATCTTTGGAGTCAACAAAGAATTGTCACAAAATCTTTACAATAGTATGGAGATAATTTAGTTTCAAAAATATTAAATGATCTCCATACAACATACTCTTTGATCACAACTAAAACAAAGTACTTACTTGTAATGTGTACCAAAAGGTTAGTGTCAGTGAACTTGTAGTTTCGTCAACAGGATAATGGCCTGGGATACCAGTACAAAACATGATCATGTTGACTAAAGCGAGGAAGCTCTGCCAGTGGTCCACCTGCTCCAGAAGACCTCTTCACAGGGAGCAGAAACTGAAGTGTCATTCACTTAAATTAAACACAGTCAAAACAGACATGTTTATGAAGACACAGACCTGGAATGGTTCTCTCCCAGGGTGACGGCGACCCTGCAGATGCCATGACAGGTCTCCATGTCTCCGCTCTGAACTGCCTCTCGCAGTTGGTCCTGGAGGGCAAGGACTTGGGGCACCATTTTCAGTAAAGTGTTTGTGTATCTGCATCAAACAGACAGAAAAATGAGTTAAGGTGGCCACACACTAGAGGATTTTAAATCTTTTGAGACTAAAGATCTGTGCAAAGACAACATACACTTAAGGACTGACATGAGGACACACATACACACACATGAGGAGTCCCACCACAGATCCTGCCATGAGAAAAAGTTTTTATTGAGCCACGCCTCCTAAGACTAAAAATCTGGCTAAAAATCCTCTAGTGTGTGTCCAACTTTAGTTTCTACGTAGTACAGTTCATTGCCAACTCTCTATAGGGCAGTGACTTGTGATTTTGGTGCACACACCAGTGACTACAAGGATCAGATTCATCAAAGCTGCAGTTCCACACTGTGCTGCTGTCAGTTATCGTTCTGTCTTCTTCCTGCTGCCTCAGCCATCTTTAATTCCCCTCTCTCCGCCTCAAACACATGCGTGTGCTGACATATAAATTTTACAGAGAACAACAGAGCCTGCTCACTCATCAGGATACGGTCAGGTCTGTTCAAGTTAAAATATCACACAAATCCTGCCGTACCCTGCGATGACAGGAGTGAAAGGGTGACATTTAGAGGGAGCTGAATGTCGCAGTGGACGTGGTGTTCAGCTGTGAGTATGAGCCGTATAACATGTGTCAGCCCCAGGCGCCCGGAGCAGCACTGTTGTCTTTGAGGGCACCAGGCAGGAATAGTATATGAATATTCATCAATGACATCGCAAGGTTGTGCGACTTCTCCATAAATTAGTATATTGTACAGACTCGCATACAGTAAAAACAATGTTACAGCCCCGAGCAGACACACAACATAGATAATGTTCATCCAAAGAAAAACAGTGAGGGCTCTGATCTGTCCGTGAAATGTATTTCCTATAATGGTCTGGGGTACCCTTTTTACTTTAATTTCCCTTGGGTACTTTTATAAAGCGCTGCGTTGGATCTGTGGCTGTGTTTTATGAAGCTTATATCCCAAAACAACAACCCACACTGACTCAGCGGTCTCCACAGAGCGCCACTCACTGAGAAGTGACGTGGCTCTGTATAATCGGCTGGTGACTTTGTATTCAACAAAATGGTATCGCCTCAGCTGTTCAAACTGCTTTGAGAGGAGAGGCTGGATTAAACGCACTTAACATACTCTGGGTGTGTGTGGCCCGCTGCTCTCATGCACTCAGAAAATCATTCATTTTTAACAAGCCACTTTAGAGATGCAGGTCATGTTCTCCAACTTTTAAAACAGGGGCTTCCAGAGAGCAAGATTAGATTAAACCCACAAAATGAATCTGTAGATCTTTTCCCATTCATCTTGAACATAGCATTAGGGAAATTGGTGTCTGACACAGAGCTGCAGTCGCCTGTGCTCTGGCGACCAATACGTTTTCACTGTGTATTACGCTATCCATCTCCCTCTTGACTCCTCCTTCATTATCCCCCTCCTTCCCCCTCCCTTGGCCAATCCCTCTCCCCACCCATGAGCCCCACTGCAATTACTGCAACACACTCAGAGAGGCTGGGGAAATGGGTTGCTAGGCAACAGGATGCAGCTGGACCAATAGCATCCCCCAAATGAGTTGATGATAATGTCTTTAAACGGGGAAGAAACATGGGACAAGGAGAAGCATTAAGCAGTAAGTACCATAAAAGAGCCTAAGAGACTCATTCATTTATGTAAAAAATAAATGAATGATAATAACAATAATAACAAAATTATTATTATTTACATCGGAGATACATTCATTTTACTCTAACACATGAAGAACTGGTTAGTTTCTTGCTACTGACAGCGGATATGCTTTAACTACATTGATTAAATGGCTTACGTGTACAATACAGTTTCTCTTGTTTGTTGTATCACTATCTGCTGAGCGGTCGTTTAAATATTGTATTGTCTTACAGTGGGTTCTTCTGGGCCCTCTCTCTCCCTCTAGGGGAGGAGTAATGGGTGCCTGCCATGTCTGAATCAACCAGGGCACGATGACATCTCCCTAGGTCTGTAACCATAGCAACGGCAGCGGACCGAGAAATGCTGCCCTCCTCCCTCTGGCTGTCAGCTCCTCCTGGCTCCAGCACTGTGCCCACCATTTGCCCACCCCGCTCTGTTTGCCCTTTACGCTTCAGACCAGTTAAAGCAGCAGGTCTGTCCATGCTGTACTCACACCAGTGCGGACACAGTGACACAAACCTTTGGGAGTCGGGCTGTGAGATGGCGTTGACTATTGCCTCCACAGCGGTGTCAAACAGCTCTGGGTCGGCCAAGGCGCTGAAGCAGTCATGCACCAGGCTCTCGCTCTCACTGATGGGCACGTCCAGCAGCACCCACGACGAAAGGCAGCGCAGCACTCGGGCCTTCACTGCTCCAGGACTGTCCGTCCTCCGCAGCAGCTGCTGGAGTAGGGGACATACTGACCCCCACTCCTTCCCCAGAGCACCACGGACCTGCAGCCAAGAAACTAGGTTAAACTGTTGTCCTCTACAGCAGTGTTTCCCAACCAGGGGTACGGGGACCCCTAGGGGTACGCGAGAGGTGAGCAGGGGGTACTTGGATTCAATTCAGATAAAATATAAGATAAAACAAATTGTATTTTTGATTATTATAGTCAAAGAAAAGCTTAAAAATTCATGTAACTGTAAAGAGTGAGAGTTTGAGTGTATTTAGTTGTCTTTTTTATTGATAATTAGGAGTTTTAGTCATTCACTTTCTAACTAATCAACAAAACCATCGAGGCAGGGGGTACTCATAGAATAAACGAAAGACCCAAGGGGTACGCAATGCAAAAAAGGTTGGGAACCACTGCTCTACAGTACAATGTACCAGACATATATAGATGTTATTGTATACCACCAAAAAACAAAGCATTTCATTTTCACTGCTTATGTGAGCAATCTTACCACAGCTTATTTAAAATGCTTACATTAAACAGTAATAATACATGGCTCTGTAAGTCTACAACTGTGTAACACAC
>OMNZ01097068.1:0-11903 GCA_900303255.1 Lesueurigobius sanzi | reverse complement strand
AAAACTAAAATCAAGCACGAGGATAAATGACTCGATTTGAGAATATTAGTCTTGTTTAGTGGAGTTTTGACTAGATAAGGCACATTTACTACTGTCATCTAGATTATTTGGTTAATTTCATGACATTTTTTACTGATTCTAAGGTAATCTCACTTGAATTAGGGGAATAAAACTGCCCAAAGACCAATTTTCTTACCCCATTGGTAAATTAATTTAAATAAAAAAGGAACTAAGTAGAAATCTATTGAAGCAAGTCAAAACAAGTGGTTAGAATTAGGTCAAATGAGCCACTAAAACAGCTCAACTTTAGATAAATAAGATGAATTTGGGTCATTTAAGCTTCTAGATATTTACTTCTTTGTGTATATGACCAATAATTTAGTATAGGTATCGAAAAATGTATCGTTCAGGTATCGGTATCCTAAACCAAGTATCGTTAAAGTACTAGTATCGAAAAAACATGAAAGGTACCCAGCCCTATTCGCCCCACACTGTCTGCTTTGCCACCGTCTGGAGCCCATCATCAAAAGTATCTAAACTCACGGAGGACTGGTCCCGAGACGGTTGTTGTAACACGTCCCCCGCGTGCAGCCGTTACACACATGAAAACACAGGCCGGCCGCGCACATGGACGGCCACCCAGGAGCGTGCACGGCTGCTCACGCGGGCCCTGGTTGTGAGGCGTTGCTGTGGAAACGGCGTGAAGGGGGCACCCGGGCCCTGGTTGGTGGATATTCTCAGCATCAACTACGGTCCCAGTAACCAATGGGGAGCCTCCGTTCCATGCCCCAGAGAAAAAGGGGGTGGACACACAGGAAGAGAGGGAAAAGCAGAAGAGGAGGAGGAAGAGGAGGAGGAGGAGGAGGAGGATGGGGGGGTGTTTGTGTCGCTTAAACATTACATCATCGCAATAACAATCTCATTTGGGTGAAACCTGCGTGGCTACATTGTCGGCGCGGTAATGAGGAGCGGCGAGTGAATGCCCTCTACTGTATAGCCCCCATTGAACAGCTCAGCCTTTCATTTTCCAGAGAACTCTCCCTAAACCTATACGTCCCGTGAGGCCATTGGGCACCTATTGTGT
Source organism: Lesueurigobius sanzi (assembly GCA_900303255.1). Lineage (NCBI taxonomy): Eukaryota > Metazoa > Chordata > Actinopteri > Gobiiformes > Gobiidae > Lesueurigobius > Lesueurigobius sanzi. Next base: position 10,819 of record OMNZ01097068.1, on the reverse strand, counting down.
GTGTCCAGATTCTGCCACATCCCTGGTCATATTATGCAGCCCTGTATGGGTCTGTGCGCAGCCAGCAGTTTTGTAAAGCTGCCATTGTTGGCCGCGCGACCCTCCAACACAAAACATGTTGCATGTCCATTTGAACTTCATAAACTTGCTGCGTACTGTGCCGCTTTTGTTTAGGCTCACATGTTTTCATAGAGTCTAGAGAGGCCCTTTCTGCCTGTAATAGCAGTGCGACGTGTCACGAAATGTTATCTTTGTGTAATTATCTTTTTTGCCGTTGTAGCAGAATAAAAAAGCAGCCAATCCAAACTGTGACATATGATTTATTTATTTTTCCATTTTCCATCCATCTGTTTTCTTTTTTTTTGCCTTCAGTTTTCCTTCAGTTACTCAAGCATTAAATCAATTTCTCATCTTGGGACGGGGTGGCATTAGTGTGTTTGCGTGTGAGATTTGAACGCTTGCAGCTAAATTATATTTTGCGATATTTGCAGACTCGTCTTTTGTCAGGAGCTGATGGCTTTTTCAGTGAGCAGTGTGGCAGCGTTCGATTTATTTCTCTGCTGAAGATTCTTTCCAGAATCGGAGCCGGCACTGACCTTCGTCTGTGAGAGTGTGCGCTGCTCGATAATGCCTCAGAAATGTTAGCAAAAATGTTTCAATTACCGCAAAAAGATATTTTTTTTTCATCCTGGCCAGTCACATAGCGTTACTGTAAGAGACTGCTTTTTCTGTTACAACCTCTGTATGTTCTGGGGGGAATTCAAAGTTCACTGTGCACAATTGGACTATTGTTTTATGGATACCGTGTTGCTACAATTTTTTATTTAGTCCACAAAGCATTGGTCAGCATCAGTGGCGTGTTGTGCATTTCCTACCTAGGCCCTCAGTGGCACAGCTCACAGTAATGTAAGCTCCAATACAAAGTCATTAAAAATACTGTATGTGAAGCATGGAACGTGCCCTGCTTGACTTTCTTTATACCTAAATAAGAACATTTGCTATTAAAAATCTAAATTTCAACTCAATAATAATCACAATTCTGTTAATGAAAAAGTACAACTTGATTGGGATGCGGACACAGGTCTCCCGCACTGAAAACATTCTGAAATCATTAATCATTCCCAACTTATATTCTCACATAAAGACTTTCGACTTTTATCATTCCTTTACTTTGAAAACATGCTCTCTAGAGTTGTACAGGGAAATATTAAACTGGTATTAACTTTTAACTTATGTTATATTCCATTATTTTGTCGGACTTTTCATGAAAAGGTCTTCAAGAAAATAGGTTGGCTAATACATCCGCAAACAAGTCAAAGTATTCTCCACCTTACGACTTGTCAACATAAAAATAAAATGCTGGACCAGTGTTTGTGCTCGGAGATTTGACTCTTGCTAGCGCTCAACAAGAGGTTACAGCCAATCAAACACCATTAATATTGTCACGTTGGTGAAAGCCATCTAGATTTGTGGACATTACACCTCAGGGGTCTGCTTGGCTGGAGGGGACGCTAAGAGCATTGCCCATTGGGATATACTGTAGAGCAAAGCTTTCACTATCGCATCTGATGGCGCTGGGGAAGAACTCCGCCCTCGGCTACAGGTAGCAAAAAAAATCTGATTGATGACAATGTAATGTTATAAAATATGTTTTAAAAGTCATGAAATATAAATAATAATATGATTTTTTGATATAGGCCTATTTTTAAAACTTTTTTTTCCTCAAAATTGTTTAGGGCCTTGACCGCACACCACTGGTCAGTATTTACTTAGCCAGTTGTGATGTGATGTTGAAATTCCCTGCTGATCAAAGTACCATTTTAAAGGTTATGTTTATCTTTAGTGGTTTAACAAATGCTCTACAACTGCATTTGAACTTTCCTTAACCTCTTAAACCCTATAGGACCCAAATTGGGCACTAAAATCTCTCTCCTTCCTCTCCCTCTCTTCTTCCCCTCTCTCTGTCTCTTTCCTTCCACTCCATCTTTCCTTCTTGATCTCTCCTTCCTCTCTCTCTCTCCTTCCCCTCGCTCTCTCTCCTTCCTCTGTCCCTCTTTCCTTCTTCTCGATCTCTCCTTCCCCTTCTCTCTGTCTTTCTTTCCTCTCTCTCTTTGCTCTTTCTCTCTCTCCTTCCCCCTCTCTCTCCTTCCTCTCTCCCTCTTTCCTTCTCAATCTCTCTTTACCCTCTCTCTGTCTCCTTCCTTCCCCAGGACCCAAATTGGGCACCTGTTGGGGTTTAAGAGGTTAAGCTTCGCATGAGGACACAAGCACTATACTGTATACAGTATCATTGTTATTCCTCATTTGAAAGCTAAGAACCTTCACTGCACTAGCACAAACTAGGACTCGACTGGGGTCGGGTTCTGGGATTATGGAAGTAGGAAAGAGTCCTTTATTGTGAGATGGCCCCAGGAGGTTTCCACTTCTCTTATGTCCATTTCCAATCTTGTGATGCATCTTTCCTATCACCACATCCACCATCCTTTTCAATTGGCATCTTTTTCCGTCCGTTCCTTATTTCCTGTGTCCGTCAAATTTTCAAGATTCTTCTGAAACAGTTGTACAATGCATTTTACAAGCCGCATAACTTTTACTTGCTGCCAGCCACATTACCTCACATTAGTCAGTGGAAGGTGCACAACAGTAATCATTGTGTATTTAACCTGTAATTTGAACCCAGTGAACAGCAGCTGATTATAGCATGGAGAAACAGCATTGCAATCAGAAGCCACTCGAAGAAGCGCTCATAGACTCAAGCCAGAAGCGTTTAAAGAGAATGCAGAGCGAGGAAAGAGCGTAGATGCACACGCCATAGCGCTACCCCTGGGCTGCATAGATATCGCGTTACCATCGGGCTGACTGTTGCATACTGGCCTAATGACATAGTGACCACATTTATCCGCCGTCCCAGTTTAATTGGCACTTTCCGATTCCAAGAGAAACGGTGCGGCTTGTCACTGGCACCAGCGCCGACACTACATATGAGAAAGTCATAAATCATACAGGGGAAATGGAAAATGAAAATAATGTTTCCTCAGCTGCAGATATAAACTGACAGCGTAATCCCTCTGCTGCTGCTATTCGGTCAATATAGAATTTTATACCATTTTCTGCATGTTATTGAACATAGGAAATGTGGAGCTTTAAGGCATCACATTGCTGTCTATGTCCCCTGGCCTTTTAGTGGTGATGCTGCAACCTAAAATTTCACAATTCCTATGTATTCTTACACTATGTATTCTTCACATTTAAAGCCATTAAATGTATTGTGCCAAAAATAAGGTCTTAAATGTCATTAAAAGGCATTTAATTTAATTCAAACTGGCATTAAATCTAAATTTATTAGAAAATAATGAAATGGCTTGACTAATTTTACTGCAGACGTTCGTCAAAAATACAAAAATTAGGGTCTAAAATACATTCAATTGCAGTTTTTGAAGAAATTTTTACAGATGCACCGATTCCATAATGGTATCGGATATCGGAGCCAATACCGTAAAAATGTCAATATTGGGTATCGATTCCAAATACCCGATACTGAACTGATACTTTCGCCAACTTCATTTAAGTGAATATTTCAGGCAATCTAATCTGATTTTTTTGATCCCTGTGCCTACCTACTGTAATGTATTTTTTGGCTGAAATAAATGAATGAAATGAAAATATGGACATGCTGTATGTCATTTTAAAGATCTGAACTGAATGCAGAATGCTAACGCTAGCTTCAACCAGTCAAGGCTGAGACAGAACCTATGTCACGAAGCAGTGACATAGCTTCATATTGGCCACTGGTGTTTGTATTTTAGTTTGAGAAACACTGTTACAGAATCACTGATAAAACATTATAGTCACATCACTGTTTTTTTTGGAAATTGTCTATTTAACCAGTCACTTTTTCACTCACTGCAAATTCACTGCAGTTTCTTTGCATAAACAACAAATAAGTCATCTACAAGCACACTTTTGTGAAAATCTCACAGTATCGGTTGGTATCAGGTATCGGTAGATATTCAAATATCGGTATCGGAAGCAAAAAAGCTGGATCGGTGCATCCCTAGAAATTTTACACGAGTTCTGTTCAACAGTTACCTGTTTTATACAATTTTATACTGAATATGGAAATTCATCTGTTTGGTGGAATGTTTGCAAATTTTAAGAAATGAAATACGCACAGAATTGTTGCATTTATGGCATTAAAAATCTAGTATTTGGGTTTTTGGCATTGAAAACCATTAAATTTGACTAGCTGCATCCTGTACAAACCCTGTACATGCAATGTCCTAACAATGTAAAATCCATGCCACGCCATGGTGGAAAAGTCCCGGTCGACAGGTCCCATCCCAAAACAAGGGAGAGAAAGGGGGACATGATGTGAACAGCAATGAACAAATAAAGAGGTAAAGTATATATATATATATATGATATATATATATCAGCAGCGGAACTTATGTTGCAACAATGGGTTGCTGCAAGCAATTCAAATCAAAACATGCTATATCTCTATGCTCTGACCAATCAGAGTCTTGTGGGCAGCAAAAGTCACATGACGGGTCCTGAGCTCCGACAAACGAACATTTGTTCAGATATCGTTGTCTGACCTGACCACTCAAGTGCTGAACCGTCTTGGAGAGCGTCAAGACCGTTAACGCCATTGTAAAGAACAGCTAATAACATGCAGCAGATGGAGCAAATCAGCGGAATGCCAACCAACAGGCGGGCATTCCATTCCAAGTCACATGACCGAGAAAGGTCTATAGACATAATTTATATAATAAGAAGAGGATAGGGCCGAGTGCCCCTGCTCCCAAGGAAGCACTTGGGAGCTTTAGAGACGTATGGCAGGGGAGGGGGGGAATGGTGGGTTGTAATTGTGATATCCCTTGATACAACACAAACAGGGCGGCAGTGGCGCAAGTAGTAGAGTGGGTCGTCTTGTAATCGGAGGCTTAGTGGTTCGATCCCCGCAGGTGCACACTGTCGTTGTGTCTTTGGGCAAGACACTTCACCCACCTTGCCTCCAGTGTCTGTGTACATTTGCTGTATGAATGAGAGTGTGAATGGGTGAGTGGTTCCTTTATGTAAAGTGCTTTGAGTGCCTAAAGCAGGAAGAAAAGCGCTATATAATGTGACCATTTATAAACAGCAATAAAAAATAATTTAAAAAGCTTTTTTTTTTATTATGTATTTATTTATTTGATACAGACATGACAAAAGCATTGGATGGGCCAGATGCATTGTTTAAAGTGTTATAGCAAGACTGCTAATGTACAACACCTGTCAACAGGAGGCTTTTAAAAAATGCAAAACAGCAGATGAATACACAGCCATACACAGACCCAACACACTGTTATGCTGTCTTGTCTTTGTGTAGAGGTTATGAAAGAAAAAACAGAAATCAAGCTAGCGCTTGCGGAGCCAATAATAGCTCCGCGAACTAGCTTGATTTTAAGCTAAAAAACTAGCTGAAAAGATCAATTCGCAAAGCTGAAGGTGCTACTTCTATTTAGATTTTAAAAGTGCTTGAAGTATAGAGCTAATGTTTTCCTTTTCAAGCATCTCTCCTCCACCCCAGACAAGAAGTTTAAAAAAAGAATAATGATCTGGAAGTCAAATTGTTGGTATGTCACAGATTTATTAGCTTGTGAAGTCTAAATTACTACTTAATTTAAAAGTTCACATTTATGCTGAAAAAAACAAAGATACATTCCCATGTTGCCATATGCATAATGTTTTATGCTCTCAATAGAAGCATAAAACATTGCTTACTGACCCATTAACCGAGACTTCCTCTCTGAATGCTTACGAATTGCCCGATTATTGTTGTCTTTCTTTGGATGCCTCAAACTACAAGCCAGACAGGACCATGAAGAGAAACATATTTGTGAAAGATGGAGGGGGTTACAGTTGGGGAACGGGAGCTTCCTGTAGCTATAGTAACGGCTGGCATCCTGGTCCAATCACCACAGTGGTGTCTGGTTGCTAGGGAGAGAATACGGAAGAGAGAGGGATGGGAGCGTGGGGCAGGCGGAGACGCTGTTCCCATGACGACAGCGTGGATCAGGGATGGATGACAGGGATTACAGCTCGGCCTGACTCGAGAGTGTCACCGTCCCGTGGGAATTTTACACACTCAGCCGCCGTGTTATGTCTTTAAGGCGCTTCAACAGACTGAGCGAGAGAAAGAGAGAAGGCTAAGTGCTTGTGGAGAGGAAGTGATTTATGAGAGATAAGGACGGGTAGACAAGCTCCTGGATTTAGGGACTTTTTATAAAAATGAATGCATTCAGCCACAAAGGCCAGATAGGTCGCAGGGCCAGACATTTGGACACAATTGTATTAGTCATTATTGCAGACTATAGCAAATAATATTATCTGTCATTTCCCTCCAAAGGAAGATGATGCTGAGCCTCTTTTGGAAAAGTTTATGTGCAATAACTTCTCTTTGGTTCCACAGAGGTTTGTTCTTTTACCTTCTTTACAATCTAGCAATGACAACAACATTCATATACAGTATATAGCAGGGGTCACCAGCCTTTTTAGAGCAGAGGGTCACTTCACTTACTGCTACAGCATTCGAAAACAATATTCTGTATTAATAATTCTGTGGGCCAAACAGGGTTGCCACCTGTTCTATAGCCCTTTTTCAGAACTGTCATGTGACAATTAGGGATATTAACCGATGACCGTTTGACCAATGGTTGACTGTATCAACGTTAGCCGATCAAAGTTGTCATTAGCCAGTAAAAAAAAAAAAAAAAAAGTGATCTCTAAATTAGGCTTTTATAGACAGTGGACTAAACACTACCACAACCAGCCTCACACAAATCACATTAACAGCACTAAAGAATCACCAAAAGGCCTCAAAAAATACTTTTCAACAAGATCTGAATCGCAATCTTTGGGTTTCAGCTGTAGCTCCTGTCTGTCACGGGGCTGGTCCTCCGCTGGTCCTGTCCTGTCAGTTTGTGGCTTCTTTTCATCTTATTACATCCACTGACAAAACATTCTCTTCTCCACCCCTTTTTCATTTCCATTTGAGAGAACTATAAAGTTTCTGCAACACTTGTATCCAGGCAAGAAAATTTTGAGTTTGTTCCATCCCTAGTGACAATGTTGGGACTCTTGGCTACTACTTACATGCTTTGTGCCAGACATTAGGAAGAGCTTACAGCTCTTAAAGGAGTATGTCTCAGCTGGGCAACAGCGTGCACACTCTATCATCTTGGTTCATAGTTCTTATGTGTTTCCTGATCTCTATGCCCTTGATTCAGCTCTGGTATTTGTAACGCTCATGCTAAATGCTGAGTCTGTTGACGGAGGTGGTTCAACATTTTTGTCAGACCATCTTGTGAATGCCTGATCTCATCAGGTCTTGGAAGTATAGGGATGGGCCTGATTAGTACACGGGTGAGAGATTGTTAGGGAATATCAGGTCTCTCTGTTACTGTGACATGGTGGTTGGAGTGTCCGAAGCTGTGCTTCTGTCACGGCTGCCTACCCCAAAGACAGCTGTAGCTGTATGTATACAGTACATAGGCTGCCACCTCTGACTGTCCAATAAATCAAAAATAGTCCACTATGAACCACATTGGATAACGTGTCATATGAACTGTGCAATGATACAAAAAATCCCTTCTCTCAACTTTACAGCAAAGTCAAATGAAATGTTCATGTTTTAAAGACAAAATCAAGAGTAACAACTTGTTGACTTGATGTGACATGTATCTTGTTACAATCCACAAAACCCACATTTTAATCTTGATTTGTCACGACTTCCCAGTGTGATGAAGTTCCATTATAACCCCATCATAAGGTGACATTTCCTGTGAAGTCATGCATGCCTCTCCTCCACACTGCTCAGAGGGTTAAGAGCTGCAGGCCTGAGCAGCAGGACTGGTCTGTGGCAGGAGACACTCCACTGGGCGGCCATCTGTCCCCAACACTCGTCCTGCCCGGAGCGGAGAGGACCATATCAGTGCTGTGTATGACATCTTTCTGCTTTTAGCCTAAAGCGGCACACTTCTGTCCCACCAAAAAACTACTAATAGGAAGTGCGTCGTCAAACTGCATTGAATTTGAATTTACGATGGTGAAACAATGGAAATTTAATACAGTATGTAAGGAGACTCTTGTTGTTTTCAGTGTTATGTGTTATCTATGTATATCAGTGTTATTATGTTATCTAAATAAACGCTGCTTTGTGATTTGCTATTTGTGAATATTAAAATTGTGATTTTGATTCAGATGCAGTCGATAGATTAGGACGTCCTACTATCATGCTAGATATTCATTTAGATATTACTGACCTATAGTTGTTCCATGTCTATTTCTTACTGTGCTATAATGATTGCAGTGGTGGTCAAAGAACATGACAGATACTGCTGACTGAATATTACTCCAGTACAAGTAAAAGTTGCTCAGTGAAATTAGTACTCAAGTGAAAGTATTTGCTGTTTAAAATGCTACTAAGCGTTCAAAGTGGAGTCATTTTAAATGAACTTTGTGAATATTAATTTGGCATCTTCAAAAATATGCGGATTGTGACTGATTTGACCTCCTGTACAAAAACATGACAAGGACAAACTGCAGTGACCACGAAGTATTGTAATTATTTTGAGATGGTACATCAAAAACTCAACTTAATACTCACTATACCTGTTTTTTTTACTACAAATAATAAAAGAGGGAGTGAGTAAATTAAATTGATAGATGTAACATTCCTGACTTTCAACACACATTTCTAAAAACCCATTTCTTCATAGAAACGAGTTTATAAGTGCATCTCACAACTAGCATGACTCCTTAGGGTCATTGCAAGAATATTATTTTTTTGTGTGTGTTTAAACATATGCATGTAAACAGGCTTATGTCTATGCATTGATATTTTCCATTCATATAATGCCTCTGTGTGGATTTGGCCTGGATCGCCCCCTACAGCCAAGAGTGGGAACCACATGGTAAAAATAAACTTTCTCTTTGATTTAACTACGTGGCTAGTAGTGCGACGTTGATGCTGTGTCCCTGCTATGAGACAGAATGGCTCAGAACTTTGGCTTCGATTAGATTTTTTTTAAAGGACTTAAAAAGACTGCAGACATATTGCACTTGCCTGGGGGAGTCTGCGAGTCCTGCAATTTTTTTTGTTTTTTTTAATTCAGATGTGATTTTCTGCATTCAGATGCATTTTTCGAAAATAAATTATATTTTCAGATGGTCCTTTAGCTGTTTAGCTGCCATGTGCTTTTAGAATTTTTTTTTTTAGGGAGAATAATGATTTATTTTTGTGGAGCCCCCTTCAAATTGGGCCCTCTCAGCAATTGCCCAGTTAGCCTCCTTCATAGTTACGCAGGCCTACTACAGAAATCTGACAGGATCACGCAGAGTAAAGGCGGTATGGCCATAAGACAGTAAGACATCCTGTGCCCTCTGCTGGACAGGTGTGGAATTCCTTCCTTTAAAAAAAAATAGTGGCTGCCTCCTAGTGGCTGGATAGGGCATTTTAGTTATTTCTTTGAAATTTCATAACTTCTGACAAGAATGGGCTACAGACATACTTTTTTTTCAGTTTTGACAGTTTGGGGGTTTGAACAATGATGTAATTGTTTTGACATGACAGAATCAACGGAAACAGGATTCATTTAAATCTGCGTGAATGAAGTGAAATACTTCTCCAGGTCTGTTTTTGACCAAAAATTACATTATAGCATGGTTCAAAGCTCATAAAAGTTGATTTAGCATGATATGGCTCCTTGAAAGTGCATGTGACAGCTTTTTCTTACCAAATGTGATGAAATAATGCAAGTGAAAGTAGTTTTTTAATAGCTTGGCATTAGTGAAGGGGTCATTATTTATGATTAAAACAAAGTTGATTCCCTCATTTCTCATTGCTCTAATATTGTTGGCACAGCAACAGTTATGGAAATCCGTATGTCACTTCCTGTGCTCACAAAAAAACACAAAAGCTAAGAAAACTATGTATAAAAATATGTAGGATCATAAATTGTGTTATGTGTTTATTATGTTTTGCTTGATTTTTGATATTAATTTCCCATCTGTATTCCTCCCTTTCTCTCACCCCTCTTTTGCGTTGTTTCTTGCATTCACACTCGGGTTTGGATCCTTCCCGTTGGTCTGACAGCCCCCCCCTCCCTGTCTCTCCCTCGGATTTTGGCACAAGTTGAGAAAACACATTATTTACCCTTGAAGTCTCTCCTCCTGTCACCCAGCTCAGATCCGGGGGACAGGGGGGTGCTGACTGAACCCCAGCCACCTACCAGTTGCACAAGAACATTAAAATGCCTTTTAATGTTCTTGCAAGTCAGACATCTCACTAATGAGCAGTGTCCAAGTCCTCATTCTCTTACATCATGGTGTGTGGCTATTTTAATAGTGTTGTTTACATGATCTTAGCCACAGCAGTTGAAATGACTATAATGTTGACAGCACTAAAACAATTATAACATACAGTTACTTTGACACACTGTACAAGACGAACCAATTTGCTTAATAGCACATTATGGGGTCGGAACAGCAGCTTAATGAGGTCCACAGGAAGAGTCAGGCTTCAACTCTGAGGAGAGAGAGAGGAGAGAGAGGAGGGAGAGAGAAGAGGGAGGGAGAGAGAGAGAGGAGGCAGAGAGAAGAGAGAGAGGAGAGGGAGAGAGGAGAGATAGAGAGAGACCAGAGAGAGATGAAGGAATGAGAGAGGAGAGGGAAAGAGAGAGGGGAGAGATGAGGGAATGAGAGAGAGAGATAAGAGGGAAGGAGAGAGATGAGAGAGAAAGAGAGTGATAGGAAAAAGAGAGTGAGAAGAGATGGA
>OMNZ01097061.1:0-11280 GCA_900303255.1 Lesueurigobius sanzi | reverse complement strand
TTTACACGATACATAAATGACCTGCCAACTGTGTGTAAGAGTAATATTATTACGTATGCTGATGACACGGTGCTATATGCACATGGCAAAACTGCAGAAGAAGTCGCTCAAAATCTGACCAATGAGATGGCGAAAGTTTCTTTGTGGCTGAAAAAAAGTTAAAAAAGATTTTAACTGATGGACAAATCATTACAAATCCAGAGCAGGTCAAATATTTAGGTGTCATATTGGGTGTGAGAGTAGACCTGAGTAAATGAAAGGTGTGAATGAGTTTTTATCTGATTGTTGTGCATGTGAAGATTTGATCTTTTTATTACGAATTTGGTCGATGTAAATACCATGTATGCATGTTTTACTGTATGTATTTTAGTAACATCAGCCTGCCCAGGGACTACGGGTGGAAATTAGCACTTGAGCTATAGCCTGGTACAATGCATCTCTCCCTCTGAGGTGAATGTTTATTGTACACTGTCCCTGTTTTTTTCTAAATAAAGAAACCAAATCAAAAGTTTACATGTTGTGCATCTTAAAACAAACATCATTTTTTTCAGAGAGTCCTGTATTTCAGCTGAAGAGAGTTTTTCTTTGCTCCTGAACAGTTTTCCTGGCAGTTGTTGAAGGTCATGTAAACGTTACATCAGGGACATTTGAGTAGTTTCTGTTTCATTATGATTTCAAAAGAGTAAACTCAGTTCTTTGGCGATAAATGGCTTCACACAAACCACTAACCATGAAAAAAATGGAAAAAAAGATGTTTGTGTTACCATTCATATTCTATGAAAAATGAGCACAAATGTATATATTATAATTATTTTAGGAATAATTATAATCTTGATTATTGAAATAACTATTTAGTATGTTTTGTTATTACATTAGAAGAATACATTATTAATACCTTCCAGTACATGCCAGTTTGAACTGTATAGACCGTAGACTCATTTCAATCATCGTGTTTTCCCGATTATGACATTTCTGTAACCCAATATTCTCAAATCCAGTCATTTAAACCTATGCTTGGTTTGTTATTGTAGTTGTATGTTGGGACTCACAGCCTCAAATTGCTTGAGTCGGTTGGTGGCCTCCATCAGCTCCTTGTCCTTGTCCTCGGCGTGAGACTCGCACAGTCTCAGCGCCTTTTCAGCGTCGGCCGCTCGAGCCTCGGCTTCCTCCAGTCTGGATTTGAGCTCGTCGATCCTCCGGTGCTGCAGCATGGACGGGACGCCTGCAGGAAGAAGCCAAACGATGAGCCGGAACTGAACTAGGACTAAAGCCGGCCACACACGGTGGATTTTAGAGACGGTTTTGACACAATTTTCCGTTCCGATTTTCAGCTGCGAGCCGCGATTAGACACATGTCTGGACCACGGACAAATGCTGAAGGTTCCAAAGGTAAAGTTTGTGGACCTCAAGACGATTTAGTTGGGGACACGGTCAAATACAGATGCTGGAGTCGAGGGAGGAGGGAGAGACGGAGTGGACAGAGCGAGTGAGCGAGGGAAACATACAGCTGATAACGTCTCTTTGAACAAATAAACAGACACGAAAGTCCGCAAAGGTTTAGAGGTTTATGGCTGTAATTGAAGCTAAGCTACTTTTCATCTGTTGCTGAAATTAGCCTCCACAACTTTTAAATCAGGGATGTCCACACTTTTTCAGGGTTTATACAGGTAGCAGCAAGGCAAATTTAATGTTTTTAATGCCATTTTAATTCCCAAATACTACATTTTTCATGCTACAAACTCCACAAACAAGTACATTTTTAATATGAATTTACATTTTCAATAGACATTTTGATACAAACAGATTTTTGAACAGAAATATGGTATGATTTCTGCCAAAACTCCAGTCTAGACCATAAATTTTGTATTGTTGACAAACCGAGAACCTTTGATTTAATGCCATTTTGAATTATATTTCATGCTTTTTAATGATGAGCAGGACCAAACTAAAAAGGACTAAACCAGGGACAGAATGAAATGATGATCACCCAGGACTAAATCAGGTCTAAACCCAAGGACTCGAGAGAAAACTGGGTCTAATTCGAGTCTAAACCTGGACAATATCACAGACTGAACTAGGATTACACCAGGACTTAACCACGAGGACAATATGTCAAAACTCTGGACTGAAAACAGGTCTTAACCAAGACTAAACCACTACCACACCAGGTCTAAACTCAAGAAGAAGCAGATGGCTTTAGTCGCCTGTAAAAGACAATATACATATATATATATATTCTCAAAAATCGGACTGTACTTTGATAAAGTATTGGTACTTGGTATTGCAGAAAAGGAGTATTGCAATATGCTGCAAAACGATATATTGTCCCAGCCCTACTTTTCAGATTTCAATCTGATTGTTTGTTAAATATATTATTGGTTGATAATAATTTTTGCATGGATTTAACCTCTGTTCTGTCCTCATTCCTGCCCTGGAGGTGTGTGCAGACCCACCTGTGTCGGTGCGGGTGGAGGTCTTGAGCTCCTCGATGAGCTGAGTGTGTTTCTCCATCTCTCCGGTGTACTGCTGCACCTGCTCGCTCAGGACCAGGATCTGCTCGTCTCTGTCCTGCACCGCCTAAAGAACACAACAAAAAAAACACCTCAGATTACCACTGAACACGCAGAGTTCCACAAAAGGAGGGGTTCTCAACTGGGGGCCATCATCAGTCGATAATGTCAAGCCGCGACCCTAATAAGAATTTAATTTAGTATATGAATAATGTGAAATACTGTGTTTTTCTTCAAATTCTAGTTGAAAATCAGCCTTTTTGTGCGTTTTCAGCAGATAGTACATGCAGTATATATAAAGATGCACCAATACGGCTTATTTGCTTCCGATACTTGGGGTTTGGGTATCTACCAATAATGGGGTAACCGATACCGTGAGAATTTCGGATTTGTAGTGACATATTGCTGTTTATGTAAAGAAACTGGTTTACATACATATTAAAGTGATGACTTTGGAGACGAATTGTACAGGAAGTGTGGTGCCATATAATATTTGCTGGGTGTGTGTTTTATGTGTTTTTAAGGTGAAACCAAAGACAAATTTCCACAATAAAGTTTTTGTATTCGTATTCAAATTAATATTAACAATATCCAACATAAAGTGTTCTGATCATTAATGCACTGAAAATATATTGTGTTTATATCTGTCATTCTGTAACACTATTTCAAAAACTAACATACAAACACAGAGACCTTCACTAATATTAGCTTATTTCACTAGATGTGACATAGCTGCTGTCCCAGCCTCGACTGGTTGTAGTTAGCATTAGCATACTGCTGCTAACTGCAGAATTTTGCACAGTGATCAAAAGTAGTATTGCAAAGTGTAAAACTTAATTGGCTGAATTCTACAGATATTTACAGCATGTCCTTATTCACTAAATTGGAGAAAGTATTGGTTCAGTATGGGATATTTGTAATCAATACTCGATATTGTATTTTTTCCAGTATTGGCTCCAATATCCGATACCAGTATCAGATTGGTGCATCCCTATATCCAATCAATCAATCAATCAATCAATCAATCAATCAATCAATCAATATTTATTTATAAAGCACCTTAACAACATCCAAAAGGTGCACAAGGTGCTTTACAGAGATAAAAACAACAAAGACTATGAAAAATAGTACCTCAGGAAAGAATCGTGACCCACTAAAAATGATTCTTCAACCCACTTGTGGGTCCCCATCCACCAGTTGAGAACCATTGGTCTAGGGAGGTTCTTGCTTGATTTCTACTCGGGGTGGGAACCTCTAGGTACTTGACGATAACCTCACAATATGTCCCTAATGCAATGAACGACACACTGATCGGCCGCGGAGCTAAAGCAGCATGAGTTAGTAGTGCTACAACCACAGAAAGACAAAGCTCAGTGCAGGGAACAACATCCCTCTGTGTTTAGGCTTAAAACAAGAAAGTTCTGACCAGTTTTAGAACAGCTCTGTGTCAGAGTGAGCCTTTGCTCTGTGCTGCAAGGGCCAGGGGCGGAGTTATCATACTGCAGCCTGGGGCTCAGGTTGGTGCCTCTTGGATACAGGGGCCACAACAACAACAAAAGAAAACCCGATCTAGATCCATTTAAGGCGACTAATTGATACAAATATATTAATTAATAAAGTAATGAGTAAATAAATAATCTGTTTGTCATTGCTTATTAAAAGATTATTTTGAACATTGTAATTTATGAAATAGCAACTGAAGTAATTATGGCATAATTATTCCATTAAATTCACCCACATTATACAGCACAGAATGTGTTTAAAACATCGTAAAATCCACCAAAACAAAGGACATTAGGTCTGATTTCTATAAAATTGCCCAGAGGGAACCCCAGAGACAAAAAAAGTGCATTTACTATCTGTAGTTTTTAGCGCATAAATAGATGACATCATTAGACTATTTCCCGATGTTGGTCGACAGGCGCTATGGTGGAGTCCGTGGTACCGCAGAAAGTGTCCCTTATTTTTCTTTGTTAAAGAAAAAAAAAAAGAAAAAATCTTGAAACGCCAGATTTGGACGTTTGTGTATTTTGAAGTGAGACGCTGGTGACAATTGTCAAAGACGCTTGACACGCGTGTTGGGAGGGGCTTCTCTGTTGAACTTTTGCGTGTGCCGCTTGATAAGCTGTGGACATGCAGCAGACGTGAGAAAAGCTTCAAACGCACAGCTCAGGACACACGTCACACGCCGCACGATCTCTTGACGTCTACCATATATTTTGAAGGTAAACCCGACGCCTTTGGCATCCACGCAGCCTTTGGTGTGGGCGCTCCTTATAAAAGAGGTCTGGCAGCCATTTTGATTCCTTTAATGCAGTCCATGCCCTGATGAAAGCCAAAAGAGGCCGAAACGCATTGATGTTAAAAAAAAAATGCAAAGAAGTAATAAAGGCTTTTTATATCTTTTCTGACCCACTGAGTGCTTCAGTCTTTGCTCATAAGTAACTTTCTTTAGTGCTGTCTCAGGACCCACCACCAGGCATCAAAACCTGACAAAATCTTGTCACAACCCTACTATCTACTCAGGGAAAGCATCTAACAAGATCTCTCTTCTAGCATCAACATTGCTACGATTCTACTGGACATCTCTTCACACTTAAATGGTTTGGAATGAGGAGCCAGGAGCTGGAAAAGGGAGACGGACAGAAAGACTTACGGCACATAGGTCGTAAATGACCTGTCCACAGCAGCGATGGAGAGAAGACACGAAGGACAGTGAGAAAACAGTCAAGGTAAAATACGACGATGAGAAAACGGGAGATGTGACCGGACGTAATTGAACTCAAAACATCTTCACAAGAAAGAAAAGTCCATAAATTTGAGTGCCGACAGTTCTGAGTTGTGTTTTGTATAAAACTTCTCCTGTTTTATGATCTGTAATGCATTGAATCATGTGGAATTGTACCGTTACATAAGAAGACGGGTTCTAAAAATGTACAAGAGACCACACACTTCTATGCTCCTTCCATGTAGTTCTATGTCAAAGGGAACTTCTCTAATAGACAATGACATTAATGTGTTTTGGATACGATATAAACTGTACATTATTAGACTATTATGGGTGCATTCAAATGTTAGATGTCTGATCTAGGAATGGGAGATACCAAGATAAAATTGATTTGTGAGCGTCCAGTCTGTAGAGCTAGTGAAATGTGAGTTCAGGTATGGGCCACACACATTGCACCGGGTTCATACAGGTCGCAGTAGGGCTGCACGATTCGTCTCTATTGCATCGGTACCAGAGGTCAAGCCGATCGGACAATATAATGGAGATATAAAACCAGTGTGCAAAATACGGAGCGTGCGGGGGGGTCCGACCCACCTGATTAACCCATCTGACCCCTGGGCCCGATCATCAGGGGGAACTAGAGCTTAGATCGGGCCAAAAAACTCAACTCGGGGGCGTGCAGCCGCACACACTCTCATTGCGCACTGGCCATGAGCACCTAAACACATACCGCTACCTTATTTATTATTTTTATTTTAGTATACCCACACTAACCAATAGACTAAGTATATTGGAATATAATAATAAAAAAAAAAAAGTTTTTCTTTTTTTAAATAAAAAAAATAATTAAAAAATACGGCCCGGCCCAAACCCGAACGTGATGCATGACATCTCGGCCCGATTGGTCGGGAATTGTGCAACAATTCGGAGATGGGGACCCCCCCCCTGAATATTGACGGGTATTTCGCACACTGTATAAAGCCGATATATTTATTTGAGCATTTGCTTGGCTGTCCCTGGACTGAAGGACCCACCGCTCCGACGAGAGCAGAGCCAATGGCAGAGCTTCTAGACACATCAGGAACATTTGCTATTGCCTTCAAAATTCCTAGTCACATTTCTGAGGAAGGCAGCAGTTCAAGCAGCTGAAAGTGTAAAGGTAAAATTAAAATACACAGGTCTGACTATAAGAAAAGAAACTAGCATCGTTACTAGAAGACCTTATGAACCTAATCGGACTACTAAAACAGGATGAGTCTTCCGCGAAACGGATCCCGGTGGCGCGCACGCGCTAACATGCGCTCCCACGTGCACACGCCCCTGTGCGAGGCTCCCGTGTGGGGCTCCCATGTGGTCGCCAGTGAGATTCAGCCTGGACCTACCGGCCACAAAACATGAGCGATAACGTGGAGTAAGTGTGGCTTTTAGTAAGTTTTCATTTAGGCCCCGCCCCCTAGAGCCAAATATAATCTACAGCCTGTGAATAACATCAAGCCTGTGTGTTTAAAAACACTAAACCCAAGAAACTAAATCTTTGATAGTATTTATGTATCATAAATTTTGGTTTATAGCTGTACTTTACCTTATAATGTCTGGCTAAACTTGATTTGTAAATAAATCAGGTCCATGGCTCCGATTAGTGGAACAGACACTTTATTCAGATGTTTAAAAAACTATCGAGTTATATCGTATAGCTATGACTTTTTGTCCAAATCGTGCAGCCCTAGGGTTAGTGTAACTGGTTTTAAAGCCAGACACTGCAGGTGAACAGTGAAAAATATAACTTTTGCTGTAGATAACTGACATCAGGACAAAGTCAATAAATCAGATTAGCAATCACATATTGGAACATGTCTCTGAACAAACCTTCAAAATATTGTTAAATACAAGACTGGAAAGTTTGGAGTCAGTAGGAGCTACTAAAGTGGGGATGTTTTTTTGTTTGAGCTGTTTACATCCTTATTCTTACAGGTTTATAACATTGCATCACAAGGGCTCAATGTTGTCGCCACAATGTGAGGAAAAAATATGTGAGTTACAATTCGCCATATAGTTCTATGGAGAAACAACGTTGAACCAGTGAATAATTACACCCCTTATTGGAAAGTATTTATGTCCAGAGAACAAACTGTGGAAGGACTGTGCATAAATTAAATCAGGGCAGCTGACATGTAAGACTTTTTAATGGAA
This sequence comes from Lesueurigobius sanzi, assembly GCA_900303255.1. Lineage (NCBI taxonomy): Eukaryota > Metazoa > Chordata > Actinopteri > Gobiiformes > Gobiidae > Lesueurigobius > Lesueurigobius sanzi. The sequence goes on along the minus strand of OMNZ01097061.1, from coordinate 3,852 downwards.
CCATGGTCAGATTTCATGCCACTATTGCAGGCCAAAGAATTATTATTATTTTATGAAGTGCTTTAGGGACGATTCTCCCGTTCACTCATGCACCAGGGCTCGCAGACAGAGGAGGCGGCTGAAGCGTTTGACAATGATCCAATCCGAGTAACTAATATTACTCGTATACAGACCTGCTGCAGTGCCAGGATGTTGCTCTTGTCCAGGTCCATCTGAGTGGAGCGGACTTTCTCTCTCAGCTCCCGAATCATCTGCTGATAAACCAGGATCTCATCGTCCTTCGTCGACAGAACGAGCTGGAAAACATAGTACATGTAACGTGAGCTGTGTCTGAAGAGTTCTTTGGTCGAATTGTCCTTGGTTTAGGCGAGACGCTGCAGGGGAAGAGAGAAAAAATGTAATTGAATGATGTAACTTTTCTGTATATTACTGACATAACTTTGAGGAAAGAAATGTATTACAAGTTTTCCGCCGTTGTAGGTATTCAAAAACTGAGATATTTCATGTGTAAAACTGGCCAAATTACCTACATTGTGACAAGGCAAAATCAGCGAAGCTTCAGCCCATTTTTCGGTCTTGTACCATTGGAACCTTTGTTGTCCTGTGACGTTGTATTACTACTAACTATATTTTCTGTGACAAAATCTAAATATGGATAGAGCTAGGATTAAATTTATGCTTCTATTTTGTTGATATATTAGTTACAAAGATTTGTTCAGAGGGGATTTTGGATCTTGTTTTTGAATAAGCTACACATTTTGTGAAAATTCTGTATTTTGGGGTTCAGGAAGTAATTGCATATACAAAAATCCTCTGAACACTCAAAATATAGCTAAGTACAAAACTGGGAAGTTTGATGTCTGTAAATGTTGTTGCAAGAGTGAAATAAAGCGTAATTTGGAGAAACCCTAACCCATGTGTTTGTAGTGTACAGTATATCTTCGTGTTTCGTGTTTTTCTCTGCTGGCTTTTCTCAGAAAGCATATAACCATATACAGTTGTGCTCATAAGTTTACATTCACCCTTGCGAATATTTTTGGCGGGTAGTTTCTGTTGCAGGGTATCTGCAGGGGTGGACATGTCAAATTGAAGACTTTTTAAGACCTTTTTAAGACCACAAAATCTCAAAAATAAGACCTGTTTTTAGACGTGCAATATAAAAAATAAAAGGTAAAGAAGTTCTACAGTGGGACGTGCAAACTTAAGAACTTAATTTTTCCCATAAGGCATTTTAACATGCTAACCATTCAAGTTTGCACATCTAGGGCCCAAATTTTGAGGCTTGATTTTGGCTATTTTTTAAACAAAATTGTGAGGAAATAATTGGGTCAAACACGCGTGAATTTTTATGACCAACTTACCATTAATTTAAGACCTAAAATAGACCAAATTTTGGACTTTTTAAGACCTTAAATTTGAATTTATGAATTTTAGACTTTTAAAGACCCCGCGGATACCCTGTGTTGTCATTACCATTTGAACAGAGTAAACACAGTTGTATGACAAGAAATAGCTTCACACAAACCCTAACCATGAATGAAAACCAAAGTTATTGTAATGTGCTATTATTCATATTCAAAAAAATCTAAAAACTGTAAAAAATGTAAACTTATGAGCACAACTGTATGAATTACAGCGTCTTTACGTACACCATGTAGACCAAATATGTTAATATTTGTGAATGGATATGTGACGGAGTGACTTGACCTGGTTAAGTTACGATGCACACCCTGGTCCTTGGGAAAACATCATAAAATAACCATTTCTACTTAGACCTTGAAACTAAGATGGTAAGGGACAAAACTAGTAAGAAGGAGGTGCGCAAAAAACTCAAAAAAGCAGCACGGCACACTCAGGTAGGCGATGTCTAAACAAGGTGTATTTATTGAAGATAACGTTTGGACATCGGCGACCTGAGAGAGCGATGCCACTTTTTGGAGGGTTTTGAAGGGACAAAACTCTCAAAACCACTGTGGGCAAAGATTCCTCAGTCTTCATCTGTACTCTTCATAGTTGAAGTGTAGATTCAGATTCAGAAAACTTTATTTATCCCCCAGGGGGCAATTCATTTATAGCATCCCGGCCAAAAAATCATCCGTAGCTGTAGTACATGAAAAAATTAATACAATATAAAAACGAAGTAAAGGAGGCGTGGCTCAATAAAACTCGTACTCATTTTGTACAGAGGGTCTGGATCTTCTCAATTGAGCTCCGTTATCAGGTGGGAGGGGTCAAGCTCCTTTTAAAGTTTGAAACCTGGCCTTTGCCATCCGTATTATCATTTCCTGCATATGCCTGTCATCACCTACAACACCCGCCTCCCCCGCTCGCTGAATGGTCCGAAGAAATTCAACCAATGTCTCACAGCCACTGAGATCAGACCCAGACTGTAACATGTAGGAAATGATAATTGACCAGAGTTTATGGATGGCTAAGGCCAGGCTAACTGAACCAGCAGATGGAAGAAAATAGCAAAAGGCTTTCAATGAAATAATGAAAGCCATTTGACATTTTCTAGGACGTTTCGCTCTTCATCCAAAGAGCTTCGTCAGCACTGAGCAAACTTGGACACGACTGGATCTTATAAATACCAGTAGGAGTTTACCTGTAAGTCCCACCTCTCTTTTTCCTAAAGGTTAGAGAAACAACACCTTCCCCTCTTCACATCTAATCACTGGCCACTACCTTCTTATTGTCTTCACCTGCCGTGTCTCGCCTGAACACAGAAGCACGTGCGGCGCTTTAGACCCACCTTCCACTCCTGGACTTTGGCGTTGACTGCGGCCATGATGGGGTCCTCATCGTCGGTCATGTTCTGGATCCTGTCCGTCAGCTCACGCACCTGCACATCACACCACACCCATCACATTGTGAGCAAATCAAAAGCTAAACGATGCTCCTGATATCACCAAGGAATTAAAGCCCCGTTCAGACCAAAGACGCGTTATCGCTCATGACGCTCATTCTTGAACGCGCGAATCTGCCAAAGACGCCGCTTATAGACGCACATTGACGCAGCTACAGCTTTAACGTCTGGCCCCTGTTACATTGATATAGTGTGAGCACCGCCGACGTCATCATCTTCAGTGGCGCTCACAGTAAGCATCCGCCTGGCACTCCAGACGCCCGGGTTCAATCCCCACAGGTTACCATGTTTATATTCTTTTCACTTTTCAGTATTATACTTCAAAATATAATACTGTTGTCCCAACACAAGTCTCACTGACAAAACTATTTATTTTTGTCAGTCCCCATGTTCAGGGGTAAATCCGTATGATTTGTGTCTATATAGTGTGTTGGAAAAAGAGGTGTGCAGAGGGGTGGATTCGAACTAGCAGCCTCATGCACCAAAAACGGGAGTTCTAGCTACTGAGCTAAGCAGGTTGTACGCTGTCAAGCCGCAGACTTATATATATGAAGCATGGGCCTGAGAGATAAAGGTGGGAACACACAGGACAGAACTATCGTGATTTGCAGGTTGTATTTAATGAATTATTCTGTGATCAGGGCAGATTGGCAGCTCCACAGGACCGGCGCCTGTATGTGATTGTGGAGATTTATTTACATCGATGTATTGAAGCGTGTTTGATTGAAGGGCAGTGAGCCGTACTTCCTCATTCAGACGGGCTGCTTGCTTCAGCGAACAGGGGAATCTTTAAGGTTAGGGTTAGGGCTAGGTTTAGATATATTTTCAGACAAACCAACTCATAGAGCTATCCAAAATTATAGCCGTTCCCTGTTCCTAAACTTAATTTTTGTCACATGTCAAGTTTTCAAAGCAAACTGTCCCTCCCCTTATCTAGCAAAAATGAGCCCTGATTGGCTGGTTGTAACATTGGTCCTGGACTCTTA
>OMNZ01097054.1:8595-19062 GCA_900303255.1 Lesueurigobius sanzi | reverse complement strand
TATGTATGTATGTATGTATGTATATTATATATATACATATATATAGGGATGCTATATATATACATACATATATATATATAGCATCCCCTCAGCATCCCCATATATTATATATATATATATATATATATATATATATATATATATATATATATATATATATATACACACACATGAGGCCACATAATTATATTTATGGACTAGTGTTGGGCATTTAAGCTTGTAATACAGGCCCATATGTGGTCTCTTATACCTATACGTTTTTGTTTAGTTTTGTAAATTACATGAAAATGTCTGAAGATAAAACATGATATAAATTTTTTTTTTTTTTTTTTAGAATACAGTACTACAGTTGTGCATCATACAAAATGTATTTATATTAAATCTGTTTATAGTCTCAAACAGTGTTTTATCTCACATCAAGTATTGGAGTAACTTAAATTTAACCTCAGTTGAGGCCTACCCTTCCATCACATTGCATAATTTCTGACACTATTCTTGGCACCGCTTACTGTTGGGTTGGATTGAAAAAACAAGACCCGTTTTTACCAGGCAATTTTCCTTGACATTTCCAGCGAGTTGTAAATGGGAAGGAGCGTGTGCCACATGCACCATTTAAGGTCACACTACTCACTACAGGGCAGAGTCATTCAGCTCAAACTCATAACCTCTGGCAGCAGCTGATCGGACTCCTTGGTCGGACCAAAGAGCACAGAAGGCTTGGGCCACAAAGGGGAGTAGCTCCTGGTCCTCCCCCAAACACTGGCTGCATGACAGGATTGATTGGGCATGCACCTGACACACAACAAGAGAACAGAATTTACATCATAAATAAACAGGGAATAATGGAACAAAAATACATCTGTGTGTGTAAAACAAAAATTAACTACTCAGTTTAATTTGTTGACTTTGTTCAGATGGGAAAACAAAAATATTAGTAGTAATGGCAGTGGTTCAGAATAATTTAAGAGTAGGGTAGGGAAAAGTGGTATTTTATTCCAGCACAACAGCATTTTGTAGTTTAGAGACTAGAGTAGCAGACTTTACTAAGAAAAAATTGTTCTTTTAAACATTGCCCCAGGGCAATCTGTCAGGAGCTGTGGATGAGCAGCGCTGCACCCAGAGACCCATCTCCCGATCTAAAACGAGGCTCATGATGCAAACTCCACACAGAAAGGTCCCACCTGCCAGGGAATCAAACCAGGGACTTTCTGGCTGTGAGCAGAGAGTTCTAGCTACTCAGTCACTAGTGTGTTTTTCCTTTCTATACAAGTAGCACATTATTATTATTTTTAATTTGTGCCATTAACAATATTCAATCTGGATGTGTCATATGCTGCATGTTGAAATAGCAGCTTAGGTAGACACTGCCATCTTCTGTGTCAATAAGGAACTGCAATAATGCATGAAACCATTCACCTTGTTCTTTTTAGTGGCCAGATTAATCCTCAGTATCCCCATTCCATGGAGGACAAACTTCATAGAGGTGAGGATGTTGTCAAATACTGCTGGCTGTAAAGACCAAATGGTCAATATGTGATGGTCTTTCAATTTAATTATGTGGCAATAATATATTAGATTGGGCCTACCTTAAAGCTGAGGAGCTCCTGTTTAGAAAAACCATGACTATGGATTATCTTTATCTGTTTGATCAACGTGCTCTTACCACTCTCTGATGTTCCTTTTTAGATCAACAAAAAGCCATAGGTCAAAACCTAAACGTACCTGGAAAATGAATAAGAATGTGTTCAATGTGCCTACTTACCAAGAAGAAGAATTTTTACAACATTTCTTTCACTTTTTGCATGTTCAGAAAGGCCTTGTTCTATTCGCGAGCTGTTCAGTTTAGCAATTTTCCCCACTTCTGTGACGTCCTGTTTCAGGCATAGTCCCATGCAGATCTACAGACAAAAACAAAGGGTACACTAAATATCCACGTTTGTGAGCATGCATAGTAGGTTGCCTGGTTTTAAATCTACCTGTAGTGGGACTGGGAGCATATTAAAACAACAAAACATTTTTTCGAGTTGTCTAAAAATCCAACTGCTGTTCGTGTTGTGTTCATGTGGCTTTTTTGGAGAAGGGGCGCGTCCTCAATTAGACTAGGCACCTGCAGCTGCGGGCTTAATTTGTGCTCAATCAATAATAACAATAATTCACTCAGCGGGCTGAATACTGATTTAGAGTGAAATTTAACTAATATATAGCATCTTTCTTTAAAATTCAACGTTTTCTCAGTGTATTTGTTTGGCAGACAAGCTTTCGGGGGGCCCTGCACTGCAGAGGACCCCACTGACTGGTAACCACTGGTGTAATGGTGCCTTCATGTGGTGTCAAAATTATGGTAAATACCACTTGTCGAGTGGAAAATTACACGTGAACGCCCCCTAATGTTGCATTTTCCACTGGAGAACTGAGTTGCCGAGATGAAATAACCTTTGACCTTTCAACAAGACAGAGAGCTGTGAGTTTTCCATGTCTTTTAGCTGATTGTTATGAAGCTTAGACTATTTATTTAGTGTAGCCCGTAATTTTAGATTCATGTTTACTTCCACTTAGCTTTTTGTGAAAACAAAATCCAACTTTTAGCTAACACAGCAGAAGCAAGATAGTAGTTGTGATTTGTAGACTATTTGTTCACCCAAAGTTACTCATTTGCAGAGTGTGTTGTTATGTGTTTTTCAATGTTTACCTTTGCAGCAAAGCTTTCGTGTCATAGCAAAGGGTTTGCTACGACACTAAGCACTTGAAGACAGTGCGCTCGTAATTTCCACTTCACAACTGGAAAGGATCATCTTTACCACAGCACATGAAGGCAGCATCAATACAGACAATAACTTAATATTGTTTCTTGGACTCAAACATACTATTGATTTTTAAAGGAATAGCACACCGACAAACGTTAAAATAAACACATTTCCACTTGTGTTTTGAGAGTATTTTTTATCTGCAATCATCCATGTGTTTGTCCAGTTGTCAACACCATGCATGGCCCACACCTATGCATTCTGATTTATTTGACATACATAATAACATACCAATTCAACCTATTAACATATCGTCATTGAAAATAGATGAGTAAAATATATTACCTACAAAAAATATACTTCAAATCCAGTTTCATATGATACATAAGTAAATTTGTACAGGGTTCATAATAAAAGTTGTAAACATGGCATAGTATCAGCGTGATAGTTCTAAGTAAACAGCAAAATTAAAATTAAATAATAATAATTTGAACTAATGCAGGATCATGATACATCTACTTTTTATCTGTTTAAAGTGCACTCCAACAATATGAGTGTAAATGTAGCTATCTGTTAAACCTAACACCAGAACTGGTGAGTCTGTCAGTGCTCGGACTGTCATTATGTACATGAGGTCTCAAAAGTCCTATAGTCTCACTACCTCTGCATACTCAAACAGCTCAGGGAAAAACATGTCCCATTTGCAAAAACCCTCATGATTCAAACCTTCCCAATGTTACTTTATATTACACTTACAGATACAAACATACACACATACATGATATGTACGTACATACATACGTACACACATACACACACAGACATACACACATACATACGTACATACATACATACATACATACATACATACATACATACATACATACAGTACATACATACATATAAATATACATCATACACAATTCAATTACAGTGCTAAAAAGGCAGCAAAAGCCCAGTGGAAATGGGTTCCAGCTCAAAATGTCTGCCACAAATAAAGTTATTAAGATACTTGGGAATTTAGTGATCGGCAAAAATCAACCAATAGCCTTTATATAACTACAAGATACACTATGGCAAATTATTTGTTTGGGTTTATCTTTTTGTCAAGAATATAGACGAACAGCTCTAGATATTGTTTTGTGCCCCAAGTGTCTCTGTCTGATTATTCAAGTGAGCACATTAGTAATACTGCTACAAGAGAGACATGACCTTGCATATGTAGTATGTATTATAGTAAAACACAGAGGATCACTTCCAACAGAGACTTGGAGTATCTGCTGGTGCGATAATAGACTGCACTGCACTGCTATAAAATGGACTGCTATCAGCAGGTTCTCACATCACAGAAGTTCAAATTGGTGCATTTTATGGATTGACACCTATTTTGACTTGATCGTGCTTAGGACAGTCTGGGGTCTGGCTTTAGACTTTTCTTCCTCTTGTCGTTTCATGGCCTGAATGACTGCAATCTCTTTGGCTTCCTTCTTCTGGTTCCTCGCCTCAAAGAGCAACCTAAAATACACAAGTAAGTAAATTAATTTTATGCAACGTCACAAACATCTAATGTTCCTATTACCTGTTTTTGATTATTCTCTGTACAATAGCATCAGTGGTGAGGCTGTTCCCACTGTCCACAGTGCGTAAGATTCCTTTTCTTCTGGGCTCCTGAGTGATACAATAAATTCAATGTCTGCTTTTATGAAACACACAAATGTGTTGTATGAATTGAATAGTAGACAGCATGAGCCTTACCACATAAGGATCAGAGCCATCCTTGGCAGGATATATTTCTGTTTTACCATGACAAACAAGATCAACCTGTGAAAAAGCCACAGAAGAAATGATTCAATGTACGCTTAAGCTGCTGGCTACACACTAGAGGAGTTTTAGCCAGATGTCTTTCTGAGTTTGAGGAGGCGTGGCTCAATAAAACTTTCTCGTATGCCATGATTTGTCGTGGGACTCCTCGTGTAAATGTGTGTCCTCATGTGTGTCCTTCAGTGTATGGTCTGTGCTGTTGTGTGTAGCCAGCATTATACTATATTATTAGAATAGAGTTATGATATGTTATATACCTTAAAATGGTCAAGTAAATCTTTTGTGACAACCAATGGGGCACCAATCACCACTTCTGACACATACTATAAAACAATTACAAAATAATAAAAGTTGTTAGGAAACATAAACAAGCCAACACTTGTGTCCAAATGACTTACTCGACATGCCAGGACGCTGAGCGTTCTCTCGTGGATATTCATGATAGGGTAATTTTTACCTTTGTATCGATTAACTTCCTGAAAATAAAGCAACAACTTAAACTGTTGTCAAAGTGGATTTTATGGAAATGGGAACGTGCTAACCGCTGTTAAGTTACTGTACACCTACGTGAATACACAAATACAAGAAGGTGGAGTCTTACTTGATCAAAATGTAATCCAACAATAATGTATGGCTTTTCTGAGAGCTTATGCACTGCTTCCAGAAAATCAACATGCCCAATGTCTGGAAACCATGAGTTAGAGATGTTTCTTCCTGAAAAGTATGTATTAGTTTGATGTCATATGTCAGTACTGAGTTTTGAGTATAAAAGGATACGAAACAGGTCAAATGCTCCAGCTACATAGATGATTGTGTCTTCGGGCTGAGGCTCTTGTCCTGAAGCAAACTGGATGATCTTTTGAGAGGTTTGGAGGAACTGAGACACCCCTGTCCAAGGACTGTGGCCCTTATGGACATGGGACCCCTGAATAAAAACACCACAATTGTGTGTTAACTTCAGTAGCTTCTGTAAGTTTGATATGATCCATTTTTTTTATTCCTAGCACTTTATTCTTCAGTCTTCAATCTCCACTAACTAGTTTCACAGCAGGCAGACTGAGTTGTTTCCTCACTGAGGAACAGTGGTCTATAGTTTGAAGTGAAGGGCAATGCAACATGATTATCAAGTGGCTCCTCTTTGTTTGTTAATGGTTGACATTTGGCCAACATGGCTTTGGCTACTTCAGTGAGAAACAACTTGTCTGCCACATTATGGGTGTTTAAAAGAAGTTATGGGAACAGTGTACTTACTTTCCCAAAATTGTCCGTGTGCTGTTGGTAATTTGAGCTATCCTTAAAGACATGATAAGAAAAAATCATTAAGCTTTTCACATCATACAATTCAACAAGCAAGAAACCAAATTATACCCACTATGTTGCTGTGATGTGCTTTGGTCATAAGCAGCATTCTGCCCACAAGGTCTGTGGTGGAAACCCCCTGGGTCCGCTTACACTCCCTGTAATACATGTAAAGCAATTCATTTACACCAAAATTACATTTAACAAATTACATGGTTAGCCATTGGCATCACAAGGCATCACCTGTACCGCCCAGACTTCTTCACCTCTTCATAGGTGTCTTTTCCATCTACTGTCAGTGTTATATCATCTATAACATATTCCATGATATTAGTTGAAGTGATAGTTGCTGTTTGTGCCTTTACAAAGGAATGTGAAAGGTACCTCCATGTACACAGAAGTCACACTTGAACTTATCAAGAGTCTCGAGCGTTGTGACATAAGGCGCTCCTTCTACAACCTCATCCACCCATTTTATTGCACGCACCATTTTGTATCGTTCTTCCTGAGTAAATACTGGTGGGCCTTTGTGCTTTGCAATTTCACCTGGAAGAAAAAGCTTTTTGTAGTAATTATTTTTGTAAAAGTAGACATGCATAGATAATGCCAGTACAAAAAAAAAAAAAAAGACTAAAGACGAATCATCTTCTTACTGTCAGTGTGCACTCCGACAATGAGGTACTCTCCCATGGCTTTGGCCTGTCGCAGCTGGTTGGAGTGACCATAGTGTACCATATCATAGCTGCAAAACAAAGAAAAACTAATGAGAAACTGTGTAATGTCACAATAAACAGACACAGTATAACGAAACAAGGTAGTACTGCAGGTTAAACACTAAAAGCATATATACTACTGAAAACAGGAATAGATCAGTATTCAATATTTTGTGATTCCTTTTTCAATTGAAGTTCTTGTTTGAAGCAAGTTTGAGAGTGTCCAGAGTAACCCCACTGGCAAAGGCATTCCTCTTGTGTTTCTTAGAGGGGGATGGATCATTGCAGTGTTACCACGCAATGATTAAAAATTAATAAGTTGAAACTGTTAGCGGACACCCATAGTGCACCTAAGCATCACGAGGACAAAGCTTGATTGTATAAACACTGGGCACAATTTGTGGCACTGACTTTACATAACAACACACAGGGATAAACGTGTGTCAGATGTTCACAGGTGCACAAAGTCAGCAGATCCACCGTGGAAGTGGACTTTGGCACCTATAGCCTTCATCATGGTTCTTAAGTGATCTTTAAACCCATGTCTAGCAACAAAACAAAAAAAAAATGAGTTGAAGTAAGTTCTGTCTTAGTGCACATACGGTGTTGCGTGATGGGCATGGACAGCAGAGGCATTGGCAGATGTGGGCAGCAGGGGTGAGAGGGGTTGATGTCGTGAGCTTTGTTAACATAGGAGCTCTTTGCATGCTCACCCCACCGGTTAATATAGAGGCATCCCAAACATTTTCCAACATTCCACCAATCCACGGTTAGACCACCACACCGAACTGACAGGAATTTGACAACAGAAAGGCACTATAATCCGAGTCTCCATACACACACAAAGATTCTAAATTTTTATGCTGTGAGCCAATGCAGGCAGACTCATCCAATCATTACACAGGGCAGGAACCAACGTGTTAAAATACAATACAACACACATGTGGCAAGACATGGATCACATCGTTTTGGTCCATTCACATGCAGTAAAAGCCACACAAGTGTCTGGCTAATGTTATGTAATAGAGTGAACTCTGTTGAAGGGGGTGCAATAAAATAGAAACGTGACTGTCGCTTTAAAACAACTCGATTTGTTTGCAGAGAGGCACTATCCCTTGTATTTATTCATCGTTAATGGTTGTACCCCTATTCAGGGATCTTGACTCTGGAACAGTCCTAGGACGGTCCGACCGACGGAGCAGTTACTGTAGTAGGCCTATCAGCATCATCAGAACACCAAACACCATCAGCTGCATACTCACCATCCGTCACACCACACTCTGATCTTTCGCCTCCTCTTCTCGGGACTGCATGCTGCTGCAGACGGGGTCGTGCCTGCATCTTTCCCTGCCGCCGCGCTTGATGGATGCTGGTGATGGCCGTTTTTAATCATGTCAGCGTTGCTTACGCGTCCTCCCGAAGACGTATTCAACTGTATGAGGCAGCACTAGATCTGCCAGAAATGTGCTGAAGTGTGTCCTATTCCCCTACAGGACAGCCAGTTGCTCAGCGGCGGCGAGAGTAGGCACAGGGAGATGCGCCAACGCCTCCTCGACGCATGGACGCACGACGTACGCTGCGTCAAGAAAGTCCACCTATGGTTTCTGAATGGTCTGCACACCTACAGCGTTAACCATGCCATACGTAGCATATTTTAGGCTCATGTTTGTTGTAAGGAAACAATTTCACGGCGACCCTTTCACTTAAGTCCGATTTGATCCGTCTGGTGCCGGTGGTCCATGCTCTCGAGCGCTGTTTCGAGGTCTTTGATTCTACTACCTTTATGTAGGTAACGCGGTTTTTACACATGCACTCCCACACACATGTTACACGTGAGTAAAATAGTCAGATTATTATCATTATTATCATCATTATAATAATTATTAATTACTTTATTTTGGTTTCTCACATCCATCCAACACAACCTCACCTACAGTTCAAATTCAAATCGTTACAACCAAAAAAGGGCTGGACACAAGTTGCTTTTTTGCACACTGTACTAGGCTACGTCACATCAGACAACTCAGCATTAGTCATGAACAGAATACCTCAATTAGTGTAATATTTGCATCAATGCATTCATTATTTCACATTATACAGATTTTGAAAACTTTGACAGAAACTTTGTTTGTTTGTTTGTGCAGAATGGCATTGCAAACAAGGTTCAAAGAAGAGAGCAATATTTCCCCTTTTGTATCTGTCAACATTGATCACCATACTTTAATCCAAACAAAATCACACCTTTATTTAAGAATATACAGTTCTTATTTTACTATAGTTTTAAACCAACGCAAACCTCCTAAATTAATATCCAGTTCTTGAAGAATGATCAAACACCTGTTGGGAGGGTCCTCTTCATTGCACACAACATAATGTAATGAAACATCTTTTTTTTAAACTTCATTCTGTTTCCAAAAATGTTTGGTTGTGGATTAAAAAAACACTAACAAAAGTCAGTTGAGGGAATCCAGCTTTATGATTATGAGATGATGAGATTAAAAATAATGCTGTTTTCATTAATGTATTCAAGTATTCGAGTATTTGTGCTGTATCAGTTTCATGCATGGGGCCATATATTTCTTAAATAGACTCAACTCAATTTCTGCTTTTGATATCAACTAATTGAGACAAAGTCCTGAGCAGAATATATTTGAATCATATGCAAAAATAACTTAAATATTTTTCGATACCTTGCAAATATCATTCATATAAATCAGAGCGTCACAGATCCGTGGTCAGTGCATTCAAACATTCAATCATTTAAGGGAGATTTACATAAAGTGTCCCACAACTTTATTTAGGCTTGGAGCCATAATGCTAGCTCTGTCTCACAATGAACATTACTTTTTATGGTTTTAAGTGTGTGGAATTATTAAGATTGCAGAATGGTTGCTGGTGATGAAGAGATTTGAGGTGCCACCAAAAATTGGTCTTAGGGCCGCATTTGGCCCCCGGGCTGGACTTTGGACATGCCTGATATAAATAGTAAATCATTTTGGTCCCAAAACAAACACTTGAGGAAAGCCAGATGACATTTTCTACATATTCAAGTATTATATGTATCTCCATTGTGAGAGCAATAAAGTCTTATCTTATTATTTAAGTAACTTAGTAACTATTTACAGTCCCTTTCATCCCATTCCTATAAGTAACAAATGATTCATAGTATCAAACACTTTTCTCAGATCAATAAATATCCCAAAAGCACTTTCTTTTCTAACTGTCATGTTCTCCACCAAATTCATCACAGTTAAAGATGTGGACCCAGAGAAACCCTACTGTACTGTACTTAAGTGAGACACTGCAGGTGAATAGAGACACATTTTTAATTGAGTTATATCAATTTTAAACTTTAGCTGTATATTACTGACATAAATATGAGGGGAAAAACGTTCATTTTATGTTTTCATAAGTTATTATATATATACAAATTCCTCAAATTGCCTGAGAAAAAAACTAGAAACAAAGTGCTTGGGAAGTCAGTACCACAAAAAGTCGTTTTTTGGGGGAAAGTGCTCTTTGGTGTTTGGGGGGCAGATATTCAAGAGAAAAACAAAGGAGCAAGGCACTCCTCCCACAACATTGATTCTCTATTTAAGTTTTCTAAAAAGCATTCATTTTACTGGGCTAATGCATATTAAAACCATTTAAAACAAATGATTTCTTTTTGATGTTTGATGTTGATCTTCTTTGATGGTTTCTTCCAGGCGTATCATGAGAAAGGCTTGTTTGGAGCCGATACGCAAACCAGCAATTTGAATATGCATTAGCCCAGTAAAATAAAGGCTTTTTAGAAAATGTAAATAGAGAATTACAATGTGGGAGGAGTGCCTTGGTTCTTCGTTTTTCTCTGTCTGCTCCCCAAGCACCAAAGAGCACCTTCCCCAAAA
>OMNZ01097048.1:0-26437 GCA_900303255.1 Lesueurigobius sanzi | reverse complement strand
TCCGTCTGTCTTACAATGTGATGCAGAAGAGGTGTGGGGGTGCCCTGGGTGACCCCCCCCCCCCCCCACCCCTCCATTCACATGCTCCCCATTACACACACACACACGCACATGCACTGCACGTACCACATTCTGCAGACTGGAGCTTTTTCCCTGCTCTGCAACATTACATGCATGATTGCCAATGGGAGAACCATCAACCTTTGAAGTGTCACGTCTTTGTCTTGCGTCCCTGTTCAAAGCAGTACAATACACTGGCTGAAAAGAAAGACGTGAGAGGGCCAAGTGCAATATGGTGTGAACTAGACAGCGGCAAATTGGGAGCTTAAAATATTAGCGCTTTACTAAATATTCTCAATGTAATCTTATTTATAGGGAAGTAGATTATCGGCCCAATCACCCAAGGTTAAGTTAAGATGACCATTAAGAGATTAAGAAAATGCTATGTGTACCAAGAGTAGAATAAAATTAAAGATATGCACACTTTACAGCAGGGGTGCCCAAGGTTTTTTCCATGAAGGGCCAAAATAGCCTATGGAGGGCCAAGATTGTGGACGGAGGGCCAAAACCCAATACTGTTTTACTGTTTTTTTAAGTAGAAAGACCAAATGCAAACAGATCTATGAATAAATATCCTTGTGCTATTAAATAGGACCTGCTGTTGTGATGTCCTCAGTGACTATTGACAGCTTATTCAGTCACAAATTGATCAAGTTAGATACTTCTTACAAATGTAAGCACCATCTCGAGGGCCACATGAAACCCCTTGGAGGGCCGGATTTGACTTTGGGCACCCCTGCTTTACAGCATAGCCGTATTCACCATTTATTACCATTGTATAGTAATCAGTCAAAGGATTTACTGGCTCCTTGTGACTGGACCCTTTAATGGCCCAGAAAAAATGTTGAACTTTGCTGAACTGAGGACAGTTGATCTCTTATAAAACAATTATTATCACGCGTATCCTGTACTTTTAGGGCCTCTCTCTCTCTCTCTCTTTCATTTTTTTTCCTTCCACATATTCCGCCCTCTCGTCTCTTGCTAACAGGTTCACACACCGGTGCAGAAGTAGGTGGGAAACTCCTGCGCTTCTGTCCTCTTCAACTTTAATCAAAAGTACACTGATGCCCGCCTGCCCCTCCCTCCCTCTCTCTCTCCCTCTCTCTCATAATAATGGCCCGTTGAAAATTCAGGAGGCAGGCTCCACATCAATCACTCGGCAGATTTGAGTCCAATGCAATAAATATGTAAATGAGGAGAAGCCAATGTCTCGTAGCTTTGAGATCAGCGTGAGGAAGAGAGAGAGAGAGAGAGAGAGAGAGAAAAGAAGAGGGTGGGGGGAAGAGGGGTGGTGGTGGTGGTGGTGGTGGTGGTGGTGGAGGGGGGGCTGTATTAATTGCCCATGGCCAGAGGAATCCTATTACTGTGGCCATTGATTATAAAATTGTATGTGTGAATGGTTTTCATGCAGAAAGTGGACCAGCAGAGGAGGGACGAGGCGAACGAGTGACTGAGGCGAGATTATTCAAAGTGACAATATGCAGCGGCGATGAAAGGACAGAATTCAAGTTCAAATACAATCCAGATTAGACAATGAGCACAATCTTATTTTCCGGGCACAATAGTGGAACAGTAATGACGACGAAAGAGCAAGTTAGCATTTATTTTGAGTTTCTAACGCAGCAGATTTTTTAGTTTGACCAAATTGAATCAATCTGCTGGTGGTGATATGGGTTATAGTTAATATTAATCAGAATCATAGTATATAAAAGGTAATTTATTGGTTTATTTATGCATGTTTATGTGCGTCTTCCCATTAAATAAGTAAATAATGTAACTTTTCCCAATTCCAATCAATTTTAGATGAACTTTTGATGCTGAGATGCTTAACACAGTGAAACAATGGGACATATAAGTGTTTGGAGCATGACAACCGTCTATTGTCATCCCCATCAGGATCCAGATTTGAATGGATTTGCCGGGCGAGTGTTTGACATGCAAATCTCCCCTAATCGGGGCATTTTGTCCTGATAAACACGGATTAGTTTGATTACCAGCGCGCCGCTATAGCTGAACTGAAAATATTTAAACATCCAGGGCTTATAGGCATCCATTTTCACACCATGACAAAGGGCCACAGGACAAACCACAAACGGGGATAATGCGGTGGCGTGTTTGCATACAGCGCTTCTGAGAGCTGGTTAGTGAAGGTATTGTTGTGTGTTGGCCATTACAATAAGGTTATGTAAAGGGAACCAATACTTTCTATACATTTGAAATACAATGTTTGAATCAGCATTATTCCGAATAGGCTTTCTCATTTCGTTTTTTTTTTGTAGATTACAAAATAGGGGGATTTGAAATCTTATATTGAAATTGTATTGTTAAATGGTTGTATTTGTTGTTGCAGTTGGCATTAGTACAATGTGATCATTATTCTGTGCAGTTGTGTATGTCTGTGTTTCTGTAAATAGTTGTTCAGGTCTGATTCTTAATTCCATAGTTTGTCTGACAGTATCTTTAGACTGATGTTTCTCATTAGTTGTAGCTTTTAGAACCCGCCTTCAGTGGATCACGACAAGCTGCAATCTAAATAAAAATATGCATTTCAACAAAAGATAAAAGTAGTTTAGACACAGCCTGTGGTCGACTGCTATTATGAACACTGTCCGACAATTTGCTTAATGTCTCTTCCTGCTGTTCACTCCCTGGCACTCTGAGCTGTCCTTTCTAATAATGTACACAAGCCAAAACATCCTTAAGAACAAACAAAAATAAATAAATAACAATTTGCAGCTGGTGCCTGTTTTAGCATATGTAATATCAATACAAATCATCTTCTCAAAAACAATTCATGAACGGTGATGTTGGTAAAACATCCTTGACCCACTAAGAATGATCTCACGCCCCACCAGTTGAAACAACCAGAAAAGCTCATAAGCACTAAATTATGAACACCTAAGCTCATAAGGAAACATCACACGAGGCAGTCCAAATTCCAGTTTGCTACAATTTTATTAGATTTCTCTTTTATTCTGGACATTATACAAACTAGCACACTGAGAGAGGACATTGAGACAGCTACAAAATATTGTTGTTTTTTTTTCCGTTTTTGCATCTGTCCGCGAGGTTTCAAACAATACTGAGATCCAAACCCCTGAATAATGAGTACGTAAACACTCGACTGTCTGTACAATTACTTTATTAAAGGTAGGTCACAGGAATTGTCCGTTTTGTTCAGGGCTCCCATTTGAAGGCATTACATAAATAATTAAATAAAACAAAAATACACCGTGAAGCTGTAACTATGATGGGTCCTGAGAGACTTTTTGGTAAATTATATTACGCTCATGAAGTGTGCGGTAGTTGTTCAGCTTTTAGGGCGAGGATGATAAAAACATCGACGTTTTTACTGATAAAGATACAAATCAATCAAATTTGTGGCCTGTATGAGCTGATATATTATCGTAAGATGACATAATGTATTCCCTTATTGCTCAGTAAATTATCATTCAATTGTCACATTTCTATGGATTACTTTTAACAGGTTATTGACTGGCTTAGCAGTAATCAATGAGAGAGATACGTACGGCTAGCAATAAAACAAAACACAGGAGACAAACAAATAAATAAATAAATATATAAATCATTAAATTAGGTATTAGGTCTGCACAATATGCGGTATTGCAAATTTTATTGTCGTTGCAATATACTGACATGAAATATCGCGATTACAGTACATACAGTAGGTTTCCAGCTGAATTAATACGCAAAGAAACTAGGTGTCAATCAAATAATGTCTAAGACAATAAATGATTATTAATATTTTTAACAATATTTGATGTCATACTTATTGTTCTATATTTCTGTTTTAATTTTAAACCTGGTTTAGCCCCGGTTGATTTTACCAACCGTAATTTAGACCAGTTTTGATAATGAGCATATCCAATTAAAATACCTCACATCATATTGAGGTAAATCAATTGAAATAACGTGTTTTTTTGAATATTGTGCAGGTCTAAAATAATAACATTTATAATGAATTAAATAAATAATTTCATAAATATATGAATGAATGTGTTCAAATGATAATCACCATTTTCACACCATTAGTGCTGTGTGCTGTTACCACACTGTGCCCTCACTCATGTCTGACGATGGTTGGGACAGCTGGTTTGTGTAGCCGTTGTCGAGGGACACAGAGGTGAAGGGCGTGCTGGGGCCACACATGTCGCTGGAGATGCTGTGCATGGAGCCCGGCCCGTTAGGTTCGGGGCTGGGCGAGTCCGTGGGGTGGCGGTGAGGAGCGTCCGAGTAACACTGTATGTCTGTGGGGCAGTGGTGTGCGGGGTGGTGGGGGTGGTCTATTGCACCTAGAGGCGTTCCTGCCGGCACTGAGGACGGGACAAATCCCAGGTCTGATGGAGTCTGAGCCTGTGAGGGCGGAGGTCCCTGGAAGTATTCGTAGTTTCCTCCTGCGCCGTAGTATTCACCTGGATAATCTGTCACGTAAACAAAAAGATCAAATCACAATGTTAGCCTTCTAATATTATCATAGTCATTAACCTTCCATATCTACATAATCTTATCCACACAGTTTAACACGAGTCACCTCCATAATAGGAGAAGTGTCCGAGCTCCCCTGGCTCCAGCCGCTCGCCCAGACCTCTCATTCGGCGCGACCCTCTGAAGAACACGTGTCTGCGGGCGCTCAGGGCACTCAGCTGCTTCATACGCCTCTCCTTCGACCTGCGGTTCTGGAACCACACCTGTGCATCATGGGAAAGAAGAATGTTTACGTTTCAGACAACATGCACACAGAAAATAGAGCCTTTTCCAACACGAATGCACAAGGCTTTGGTTAAGTGGTCACTACCACAGCTCTTGCACACACTTATTACTATTCTTTATTATTAATCTGTGTGATTGTTTCATAAAGGCCAATAATTTGTTTGCATGCCTTATTCTTTCTTTAAATTATTGTAAACCTATAGATCCCACTGGTCAATTGTAGTTTTAAACATCATTCAAAAATGCATCTACAATCACACCACATAAAATGGATCTTGGATTAAAAACAATTATATAGACTTTTCATTTAGATTTTTAGGCAACTTCTGTAATTAGGCTATAACAATACATTATAAATAATAAATTACACGTGGACTACAAATGGAAAGAAGTTGGGGAAAAATACAGTAAAACTAATCTTAATAATAGCTGTAGCAACTCGCATTAATTTAGGAAAACCATCAAGCTCACATTTAGCTTATTTTGAATCGGGTGCAACAAACACCAGTGTTAAAATACTCGCGATAGTTTCCTGTATTCACTTTAAGACCATCGCAGACGCGCAGGGCCTGCTTTCCGGGAGCGCACCTGTATCACTCTCATGCTGAGGCCCGTCTCTCTGGACAGCTGCTCTCGGATGTGTCTGGTGGGCTTCGGTGTGGCGGCGAACGCGGCTTTCAGCGTCTCCAGCTGCTTGGCTTTGATGGTCGTGCGAGGGCCCCGTCTTTTCCCCGAGGCGCTCTGCTCGTCGTTCTCGTTGTTGCACGCGTCCTTATCTGATAAATGTCCATTCTCGGAGTCCTTGCCGTCGTCCTGCGGGTCCTGCGAGTCTGGAGATAAACTCGGGTCGCTGCACGTCGTCACTGTCGCAGGGAAATGGCGCACGATGAAAATAGATTAGGCCGTAGCATAGTGATTTATTAAAATGTGTAGCCTGAAACAAGCTGGTTAATTCAGCTGTAAAGGCAAGAAGTGGAAGGGTAGAAAGCAAAACATGATATTATTTTTAAAGTGAGATTAAAAGAAAAGTCAAAACAACTAAAATGCCTCGGCTACTTTTTAGTTAAATTATCGTCATAGGAAAACAAAATGAACAGAGCATTCAGCTAAAAAAAAAGTAATACATAAATAATAATAAAGAAATTATTTTTTGGTCAGAAAGATATAGGCTTATAAGCTAATGACGTAAAATGAAAATGTGGTAATTGAAAGGACAAGATATGTTTGTCTAAAGGCCAAAATAAAAAAGCATAGCCTAATAAAAAGGCCTACTAAAAAAAACGTTGTAGGCCTATACCTGACAGAAGAATGGTGTCTTTGCCATTGCTGTTTATATAATCATCTTTACAGACGAACTTGAACTCGTCCAGGACGTACAGCTCCTCTCCGGTGGACAGCTGTCTGTTGCACATGACACAGGTGAAGCAGTTCAGGTGGAACACTTTGCTCTTCGCTCTGCGCACCAGGTCACTGGGCAAGATGCCCTCCGCGCAGCCTCCGCATTTGGTCCCAAATCTCCTGTAGTTAGAGTAAAAGGTTTGGTGTTATGGAGTGTGTATGAAATTATATTTACTGATAATGTATGACTTGTAGTTGTGGTCCAACTTTTGAACATGGACAGTAGGCTAAACAGGCCTGCGTAAAAGCTGTGCGTAAAATATGCTCACGGAAAAATAAACTAATGAAAGGCATGGGACAGTATGAAATAAACGAGCATATAAGCGTCTGTTTTTCTCCATTAATAGCCAGTAGCTTTAGTGGAATTGTTTTTTTTTCTTTTAGATGGCGATTGTATCCTACCTAATCAAGTTTTAAGAAAATAACAAAACAAGCCAAAACAATAACATATAAAAATCTAATTATTTGCTTAATTCAAACAACCATTAGGCTATGAAAAACAGGACTGGAGTCACAACAGTCTGGCATCCTTACCTAAAGAAATCATTTTTACAATACAGTCTTCCCTCTCGTGAGAAACACTTCTCCGACAGGCTACATTTACATTCGCAGCACTGGACGCATTTTACGTGCCACGGTCTGTCCAAAACTTTCAGTAGAAATCTGTCCACAATGGGCTTCTCGCAGCTGGTACAGTGCAGCATGACGCTCGGCCCAGTGTACACGAGACGGGCCTGTGATTTTCTGCTGCTTTAACCGGGACAGATGATCTCCCAGACTCCTAGTGTTCCAGTGTATCCAGTTGGACTCGCGCCGATTAATCTCAGTTGGAAACAAAACGCGCACTGCTGTGCTCTACGGTAACAATCCCCGTCTGAAGAGCGATTCCTAGGCGCTAAAAGAAGCCCGCAGGCAGCATCTCAGAGAGGAATTATAAGGGGATAAACACCGCAGTTCCATCGGTGAGGTCCGTCTGGCGTAGAAAAAATAGTAGGGCCATGCGACTGCATTCAGCGCCTCGGCTGCACAATTCGGAGGTTCCAATACAGACTTTTTGGAAGAAAACGTGGCCAGTGCGCTCAGGCTCTCCTTTAGTGAGCCATTTCTCTCCACTGGGTTCTCTGAGTGAAAACAGCGCGTAATGAGCTTTACCTCCGAAGGCGCAGCCCATTGGTTATTAACACTGCCATGACGTCACATACAGGGAGACCTATGGGCACGAGCTCATTTGAAGCGCACGGAGTACTCAATGGACGTTAGACTACTTAAATAATAAAATGCTGTCAATATATTAACTTGTATATTCGCAAACCCACACTGCACCATCTGGAAGAAGTGTTTTATTGTTGTTGTTTTTTTTTGTATTATTGCTTTCTCTAAATAACCCAAACAAAACACTGCGTGAGTTGGCCCCTTTTTGCAGCTTAAAAGTGAAAATTTCTCATCTTTGACAGCAAGTAATTCTCCCATAACATTTATTCCATAGTCTATTTGTCAAAGACGTCTAGAATTCATTATGGTAATAATAATGAATGGATAATTTATCAAAATATTATAATTATTATTACACATTATAGCCTATATATCAACTCAGGTCATGTCCTGAAAGTGGCTAGAGGGTTTTCTTTAAGTGAAAACTGGTTTCAAGGTATAAGTGCTAGCTATAGTTGAAAAAAAATCACATTCTGCTGAAAAAAGTCTGAAAATACTTTAATTCCTGATTCGTTTTTAAGTTGAGCAGACGTCAAATGAAATCAATAGCCTACACTGCAAAAAGTCATATCTTAGTAAGTTAAGTAATCTAGAAAAGAGTAAAATTTTCTTGAAATAAGTACATTTGTCCTTGGTTTGAGAAATTAATTTCAAGATACTTGTCCATGGGGCAAGTTTTTTACACTAGAATTAAGAATAAAGGTCTCAACACACTCAAAATGAGACAAAAAAAACTTGAAATAAGATTGTTATTGGTGTTTTTCCTAATTCAAGTGTAAAAAAATTGCCCCATGGACAAGTATCTTGAAATTAGTTTCTCAAACCAAGGGCAAATGTATTTATTTCAAGAAATTTTTGCTAATTTCTAGATTACCCAACTTACTAAGATATGACTTTTTGCAGTGTACTTCCACAGTCTATACGTATATATGCAGTATTTCCACTACACAAACCACTTGTAACTATCCAAGGGTAAAAATGCCCAAATGTCATCATCATATTGCCTTAAACATTGCCATGGTCTACAACTCGCCTCCATCGCCACAGATCTCATAACCCTGATGACGTGACCCTGGGGCCCGCCCGCTTGTTCCCTAACCCACATTCAGCCTGGCCACGGAAGCCGTTGTGAATGGAAGGAGCCGAGAGAGGGATGTAATTATCTGGGCGCTCTGTGTGTGGCTTGTGTGGGTAAAGCGTCTCCTCGTGGGTTTGCCTTTCTACATGAGAGGTGTTGATTAGCAGTGCGTCCCGGTGCCGCGGCCCCCCAGCAGCACTCTGACACACAAGAGCTCTCCGCAGTGCAATGCAGGAGTCTGGCACGCCCCACGCTGTTTGTTTTGGAAAGAAAAAAAAGCAAGTGATTAGTGTTTGTTAATTGCAGCTAATTGGCCCTAACAAGATGAACAAGCTACCCACTGGGACTATTCATACATACAATTTGTGCAAAACAAAATTAATTACTAGATGCTAATTAAAGTCAATTAGGGCTGATTAGACAGGAGGATGAGAAAGTTTAAGGCTGAAAAATACCTGGCATCTCACAGCAGACTGAAGGGCTGGCTTGTCTTCACACCGACACTAATCTGTTTATGTTGTTCGTGTGCAGGCAGCAGCAGCAGGGGTGGCCAAGTTCAGGCTTAGGATGGGCTCACACTGCAGCCACCCCCCCCCCCCCCCCCAAAAAAAAAACCCCGGGATTATCAAAAGAACTGATGAACTGTGGTAAATCCAGCATAACAATCTGTATTTAAGGCGAGACACTGGCGAATAGGGTGTACGTTTGAATTTAGTGGCATCAGTGTGAAGGTTTTTACTGTAGATCGCAGGCATAAATGTGACAACGTGTTGTGTCATTGTATGTTTCATATGAAATAAAGCCATTTTAAGTGTAAAAATAGACAAAATCGTCTTTATTTGTGGCTACAAAATCTAAATAATGGCTAGAACCAGGTTTAAATTGACAGTTTTATTTTGTTAGTTACAAAGATTTCGTTCAGAGGGATTTTTCTTCGTAGGGGATTTTAGATATCTACTTTTTAATTCGCTTTTTCTAGACTAGATGGCTTCTAAAGTCTTTGCGTAAAAGTGAAGTAAAAAATTGTACCCATTTGTGAATAGCACTGTGAGTGAGTGAGTAAATGATGTTGTTTTTTAGATAATGTAAATACTAGGTGTGTATGATGTTGAATGCATGAGAAAGTTTTAGAAATGTTTGTGTGAGGGTGACTGAGTCTAGGTTTGTAAGTAATTGTAATTAGTTGTGTAGTCCCCCAACGAGGGACTGGAGCTGTGAATTAGCAATAGCTATAAATTCTTTGTACATCACATCAGCTGTAAACTGTGTTTTGTAACTATGTCTGTCTGCATTGTCCCTGTCAAATAAATAAATCAATAAAATAAAGAGAAGGCTTTTGAATTTACATTTCCCCATATAAATCTGTATTAGTGCAAAAATTGTGAAGATTCGGTAATTTATTTGTTTCCAAGGGAATGTTAAGAGAGCAAACTGTTTCAAAGTTTTTCCTAAGTGTGTCCCCTTAGTATTCAGCTTGGTTCCTGGTTCCAGGCCAGTATATGAATTAAACTTCACAAACATGTCTTCCTCCCTATCAACAACCTTTGATGCAATGTTTGACAGAACATTAGTTACATCGGTGCAAAATATAAATCCTCATTCTATTATCATTATCAAAAATGCAGCAACATTGACTTTACCAGTTCCCATTGTTATACACAAAATGGGTCTTTGTGTACACTTCACTATATGGTAAGAGAACATTAGAAGAAGAGAAAGTCCCAACCTCAACGATGCTGCTCCCTGCATTTTTATTTAATTTATATAAGTGGATGAATGGAGAAATCACACACATTTATCCTGAAAATCTTCTCATCTTCTGTCAATTCATCTGATTCAATCCGGCCTCATCAGGAGAGCTCCATGTACCACAGAAGCTGAACTCTCCTCTTCCTCGCTCTGCTGTCCCCTTTTGTGTATATATATAGTCTTAACTATTATCTTTTTGCAACAAGGGTTTGAGAGTAACACATTTGCAATTCTCTGCATGTGCATTGGATGAGCTAGAATTGACAATAAAACTGATTGAATTGCCTTTGCATAAACACATATTAAATCTACAAACTTACAGAGTGTCCAATCTTCTAACTTTAAAACATAACACGTTTCACCCCCCATATTTCTCTTGTTTTTAATGTTAGATATCATTGAACGAAAACAGGATGTTGTATTTTAAAATAGAATAGTATTAAAATCCACTTAAGCCTCCCTTGCTTGGTACAAAGACAATAAAATGTAGTAATATGCGGAGTGCGGCTGGAGCTCTGTCATATTGTTTGCATGGAGAAGGTTAGATAGAGTGCGTATAGGGGAAAAGACAGTGAAAGTGATGTGCCTGGGGGGCCGTTAAGTGAGAGGACCCCGGGGACCGCAGCAGAGGTGATGATGGTGATTGATGTGGGCAGAATTCAGACAGAGCAGACGCCGCAGCAAATTAAAAGGCCATTTTGTTGTGGAGTTGTAAAGGAGCGGAACGGCACGCGGGGGGGGGGGGGCCAGGGCAGGAAGAGCCCCCTCCCCTGCATGCGCTGCTTCTGTTTGTTTTCAGCTTTTTCTCGGTGTCATGGATCCCCCAAGGAAAGTGATACAAAGCCTTTTTACATATAAATGCGCACATATGTTGTTTATAGCAGCAAGAAGGTCGGTTTAGGGGTCAGAATATGGTTGGATGTTTTGCATCGACACTGCTCCATGCAGACTTTATGGTTCAAAATAGATTCACGGACATATTCAATACATATATCAGTTTACCCTAGGGCAGCTGTGGCTTCAATAGTAGCTTACCACCACCAAGTATGGAGAGAATGAATACCGCAATGTAAAGCGTCTTTGAGTGTCCAGAAAAGTGCTATAAAACTAATGCATTATTATATCTTTATGCATATTTTCTTATTACTCATTCACAAAAATATAGACAGATTTGGTCTTCTTAAAAAACAACTTTAAATTATATGCCACAAACCAAACAGATTCCAACCAGAATTAGGTATATACTGTAGCTCCACTATACAATGGATTAATAATGGTATACAATGTTCTAAGTTCAGACCAAATATGGGCAAAAACCATTTAGAAAAGTTTCACATCTGAGCAAAAAAACAAATCTGACAAATCCCTTTAGATGAGGGCAAAAGTAAAAATTGTATATGTATTATATATGACTGGAAATTGAAACCAAAACTAAATGGTTGCAGTTAGAAAACAATAAAGATGAAGATAAAGTTATGGTGCCTACCAAAAGTCTACTTGTCTGCGAGGGAGAGCGAGCTGTCTCCTCCTCTTGTACATATGCACTTGTTTCTCTGTCTGTACATGATTTACAAATCATTTATCCTCAATTTGAATATAATTGACCCACATGACCCGAGGATGCTCCCTCCCAGCGTGTGTGCCTGGGAGCGGTGTGTGTGGTGTGTGCGATAGGACCGCAGCGCCGCGGTCTGCAGGAGGAGGGCAGGGCCTGCAGGGAGCACAAGGCACATGCCAGAGGTCAGGCCTGTGTCAAGTGAGGCCAGCTGAGCGGTCCCATCCCAGGCATTGTGCTCGTCAATGCAGCTGCTGTCACTCACAGCGGCTTGGTGTGTGTGTGTGGGTGTGTAAGGAGGGGGTCCAGGGGGTTTTGTTGGTGGAGTGTGCCTCTGTGTGCTCTCACGGACTAACGGAGAGACCGGGGGAAATCTGGGCATATGGCACAGGCTCCTCATGCAACACATGCAAAGTCTCTCACCAGTGGTTCACCTGCCACACACTGCCAACCACCTCCCAGAACAACCAGCTCAATCAATCATAGCCTTTCTATTTCTGTTCTTATGAAGAGATCCAATAAAAATATTATATAAGATAATAAAATGTTACATCAATGTATTATGCACTACCGCTAGTACTATTAGAGATAATATATATTCAAAACAGTATAATATTTTGAATTCTACTGTTTGCAATAAAAAAAACATGCTCCTAATACAAAGCTATACACAGAAAATGCTATTTTGCAGTGGGCAATCAAAGAATGGATTTGGACAAGGAGCTAACCTTTTTAAATCCCATAAAGGCTGCCTTTAGTCAGATTTACTCATCTCTTTAGTGGAGATGAGCTGGAGACGTCCCCGCTCCCAGTAAAGTCAGGTCTTAGGAGAGGAGCCAGTCACAGCTAAGACACATGTGTTTGTTCATTTTCAGGTATTTTTCAACAATAAAAAGTATCTGGACTAGAATAAATACTTGTATTTGATTCTATTTATTGGGTGAAATGTTACGCAGTGGAAGTTTTATGTAGGTTCAGCACAAGAACAGTTCTGATTACAGAATCAAACATTTAATTTGAATTGATGCTTTGTACCAATTGTTGTAGGAGCTATAGTTTATATACTTTGTTCTATTATCACGATCTAATATATTATTGAATATTAAACAAAAGAGAATTGTCAATCATTTTTATATAAAAAGGACTTGATCCAAACCAGCTTGTGACTCAGCCCATGTCCACATGTACTACTTTTATAAACGTATATTTTTCTACATCCGTGTAAAAAAAATATCTCTGTCCACACAACCATTTTAGCAAAACTGTTGCCAGAAGCGTTCCGTTCTTTTGGTTCATTTTACCAGCATCATGTCTGCATTTATTGGTTGAAATAAAAGCATGTGACCGCTTTGCCATGGACACAGCTCTCCGTTTATATGCCGCTATTGGAAATCTCCACTTTAAAGAGAGTTTATAAAAATATCTAATTAATGACATCATAAATGTGGACAGTATGCCAAAACGCAGACAAATATATGAGTTTATAAAAATATCCAGGTACATGTGGACATGGCCTCAATTTACCATTCTGGCAACAAGTTTGTAAAGTGTATATGTCCTCTGTGTTTGGTTGCAAAGTGTCCTTCTGGCTTCTGGTGAGGCCTCCTACATTGGGACCACCGTTCCCGTGGACCTGCCCTGACTGGCTTATGGCGGCTTATCACCTGCTCCCACACAGGCCGTCCCGCACACTTTATGAATCGATCCGCACTGGCACGTCCGTCCTGCCGAGGGTCACGGGGCTGTGTACACTGGCCAGTCAATAGGAAAATATTAGTCCAAGAGCTTAACGGACACACACATTAAAGGATGCATGTCACACAGGCTGTCTCTGCCTTCGCTGCATCTGTCAGTGTCTGATCTCCCAGTCGTATGCGAGCACCAGCCCTACATCACAATAAAAGAGCGAGAAAGGCAGACGCCCACTCTCTCTCAGCTGGGCCTTCCCTGGGACATGGGGACAGTCCCACATGCGCCAAACAGATGGGAGTCACAAAAGACCCTCCGCTCCTCGGCAAGCCGGTGTCCTGCACGGCCCAATGCTCCCAAATACCAAAGCTGAGATTGATACAGTGATCCATGCTCACTTTGTACCACAAGGTTACAGGGCATGCACAAAATGAAAGGCAGCTCGGCTTGAAAACTCTGCTTCAGTGCTTCAATATTCGGCGCTCGGCAAGAATAGCAGAAGCACCATAGGTATGATTTCACACTGATTTCAAATTGTAAACAGCGAGAAATCATTAGTCAATGCTATTATTAGACTTTTCCTATTCTGTCAGGGATGTCTCCAGCTGAAATGTAGATTAATCATTGGGAAACTATACAAACTTAATTTAAATCATAATTTGCATAGTCATGTCCCGTCCTGTTACTCCTCATGTGGCTCAAAGAAGAATCAGTCTTTTTAAATAACCTGTTCCATGGAGTATGCATACAAATTTAGCATTTGTTTGATAAATCAGCACAGTTTTACAGTGAAAAATGTGTTCAAGTTTTTAAAATAATGTGATTAGAGGTTTGTCTAATTAGAATTATGCAGCTGTAATCACCTTTTAATATACATACCAGAATGTGAAGTTAACCAGAACATGAAAACAGGCGAGTCCTGTAAATGTAGACATACTACTACTGTATACTGTTTAAACACACACGAAAACTTCATCTGTTTGCCTCATTTATAATACTTGCAATGTGTTTGGGGAAAATAGTAAAGATAAGAAAATAGGACCAACTCTGCTCAAATATAATTTTGGCCAATAATTTAAAGCAGTTTGTGAGAAGTGAGAATCTTAATTTAAGCCAGATCCTCCTAAACGCATTTACAATAGTGCCGTTATATTGTGCATTATTATTCCCAGTTAGCCCCTATCTTGTCCTGCAATTCATTCAGTGTGCATATGCTTGCTCCCTGTCCATTCAGATGAGTGTGTGGATGTGTAAATAAGATAGTAGGGGGTAAAGACAGATAGAGATGGGGGTTCAGTACATGCCTGTAGCCAGACTATCCACATTTTCCATCAAAAACACACACAAACAATTCTTCTTATCAGCAGCTGTGTCCTTTGCTTCCTCTCAGACTGCCTGCCGTCTCTGTCTGGCCTCCCCGATATGCTAATGGCTCCGTAAGAATATCCTGTCGGATCATTAGCATACATTAGCCCGCGCTCATCCGCGGATTAATCCTTCATGAGCGTAATCACATTTGGGCTCTTCTTACCTTGCTCTGTGTTAAAGGTGAAACAAGAGTAAATAGCATGTCGGCCAACTGTACATGGCAGTGATTCACTCCAGGAGTTTGGAGAAAAATATACAATTATATTAGTAACACAGCTTCCTCACATACACATTTACTGTATATAACAATTTCCACATTTGTAAGAGAGCAGGCAAATGAATGCCTTGGATGCTTGTAAATGTGGAAACAAAGCAACTTGCATCGTGAATCCTTTAGTTCTGGGGGAATTCTGGGTCAGGAATTTATAAAACTCATTTATATTTATTTTTACTCTTGGGCAAAATCAACGGCATAAATTACAGATTGAGAAAAAGTAAAATATTATTACACCCTTGGCTACAATTACATTGCCTACAAGCTGAATTCTAACAACATTTTTAAGACAAAAACGTGACTGTGATTAGCTAAAATGAGGCATAGTTGACCCAAAGAATAATCCAAATTGATTGATTGACTGATTCTTGCAATGTTTTTACTCCAGTTTCAAGACTTGCAACTTTAATTATTTTGAACTACTACCTGGATGACTGAGAATTTGCACCAGAAAACTTTAATAATATGTTTAATGCATTGTATTGTATTGTATTTTATTTTATTTTTGTAAGCAAATGATACATTATTAAATGAAATGCTAAGGGAGTGTGATGATCTGTATGTTCACTGAGCGACTGAATGGTAAATTGTTCATTGTGTCATGGAAAGTGACACCCTCACAGCCCCATATTGACGTTCCTTCTCCTATATTTATGTCTTATTTGAATGTATTGAGTGTGCCATCTGTAATCCATTTATCTGCATCAAAAAGCCGTTAGAAGGCGTGTCCCTTGCCTAGGTCCCGCCCCCACACCACGCACCAACGTTTGTGCATGTTGCTACATGACAACATATTCACTTTTTCCTGACAGGCCTCACGGTAAATTTAAAAGCTATTGTTTTATATTTTCTTTGGCAAAAACGTGACCAAAATAATAAAAAGAAAATACAGCATATGAAGTTGAAAATGCCTGAGACTTTTTTACGCCAACACACTGTGGCATTCACACACATGACCCCGTGTGAACGAACCATAAAAGCACTATTACAAGAGTAATGACCAAATTTAACAGTTTGCCTCGGCGCACCTGGGTTCTGCACAAGGACCGTAGATATATTTCCTCTGACAATCTGACGTGTCCGCGGTGTGCAGTCAGGCAGGACGTAACTGGCAGCAGGCGTCCCAAGAGACAAGTGTGCTCATGGTGTCTGCATGAAAGCAACAGCGAAGGACTGAGCAGGAACAGGACTTTACAAATAGCAAGGTGTACTCTATGATATTTAGAATATTTATAAGTAAAGTGTGGATTCTCATGTACAAAAGAAAACACAGCACCAACGTTTAAATGTGGTGATGCCGTCAATGAAACATAGAATATGAATTCAATTCATGAAGCCTAAACAAATATGTAAATGTTATTATTATTTTCATCTTGCTGTAAATAATAGTTCAAGTCTTCCTAAGGATTACTTACGAAAGTGGTGTGTTCTTGTAGTTAGTGCAAATAATATATATGTACTGTATAATGTATGTATAATGCTAAAGTTAAAATAGTGGTATATGATATTCTGATGTGATTCTGAAATAAAACACAAGATGAAAAATGATTACTTCTGGGGGAGAGAACTGTTGTGTGTTTCATGATAAAGATATCAATCATGTGAGATGGTATTGCTGATGTAGTATGTTTCTAGTCTCATTGGGTGCTCCTTTGTGCTGTGGAGAGCGGTGGGTGGTGACAGTCGGGGGAATGTTAAGGGGAAAGTGCTAATGGACTGACACAGTGAACAGCTGATCACAGCTCCGAGAGCGCTCCGAGCCGCGCTCTCAATGCCTCTTGACTTAGACATATGCTCATAACAAAACACTTGTATAGCACCCACACCGCTCTCCTTCAACCCTCCTGCAGGCTGCAGCCGCCCCTCCAGCACTCCACGTACAGACAGACGGCTGAAGACACCCATACAACTTAGCCAGGATGTTCTGTGCTTCTTAAAGAGCAACAGCAGAGCTCTACAGTTCTGGTCGCCAGGTTCTAATATTATAAACATGGAGTGCTTTTGATAAAACTGTAACTTTCAGACATTTTTATAATGAGAGGAGTAAGGGATAATGTTATATCAAATCACCAACCTCCAACAATAATTATATAAGTTAAGTAATCTTAACTTAAGATTTCTGTTTCATTCAACTTTCAAAACACTACAACAACAAAAAACTTCTGTCCAAGTAATTTCTCTTTATGGGAGCTAAACAGAAAACCCTTATTATGCTAAGGAGGCTTACAAAATACATGTCCTGGAAGTTTGATGCCAACAATACTCGCATCATTGAAATGTAATCTTGCTCTATAATTACCCCTGAAATCTTAACACAACTAACACTACTTGTTGTTCTTGCTGCCAATCCCTCTGTTTGCTCAGAGTTCCCCGACAATGCAGATGTAACGATGGCCATGTCAATAAAGCTATTTGCAGCCCATTGATCAGCGCTAACCCCTGACTCCTGGCCGGGTCCGCTGAGGATTGGAAAAAGTCAGGAGTGCCGGGAGTCAGAATTCGCTGATTTTTTCCTCATACGGCCACTATCACAGCATTTTCACTCCACCGACTTTACGTTTCACATATGAAAGAGGGCGAAGGAGGGAACTTCAATTTATGCTGACAAGGCCCGCTCACAGATTCTAACTAGACTCTCTAATGTGGTAAGCAGAGCACATAAAGAAAACATGTTGTGCTTAAGAGAAAGACATGCAGCACCTAAACAAAGGCTTGTAGTGTTTTTTCAAAGTGAGAGAAAATCAATGCACGTCCTATCCGGTGGAGATGAGGGAACAATGAAGGAATATGGTCATTCCAGGGTCACGGCAGACTTTCGGAGAGGGCTGCCGTGCTGAATCTGAAGTGTTTTGTTCAATATTGATTTTATTCTGTGTGGTTTTCTTTCTGAATCATCGGCGTCTGCACAAAACTAGCTGAACCACTGCTTTCATGGCTGCTCACTTCCCCGTCAGAAGCGTCTGCCACGGATTTGTAAATACATTGTTGCTTTGTCTTCTACTTTATTTTGCACAATCAGATGAAGCTCCAAAATAAGAGAGTGTTTCTATGGGACAGGCGTCAGAGACTTATCTCCAGTTTACACGTGCAGACGGCCTATGTTCAGAACAATAAGTTAAAATGTTCTCCTAATAATTGGTAAAATGGAACCCTATTTATATTAATCGTAGTATTTTTTACAGACACTACAACACATCCATGTTGAAAATGTTTTGCAGTGCTTTTGTGGAAACTGCTCTGACTTTTTGTATTGTCTGTTGGTAGGGGTCCATCCTGTAACTGAGGCACAAAAGAACTCGCTCCGGAAAATAATTACCATTGCAAGTTAATCCAAGGCATCCCTCTGAAAAGCCTACAAGACATTTATTTACCTCGAGCCCTGGAGAAAGCAGACACAATATTATCTGCCTCTAAACATCCACTGTTCAGGGAGTTTGTGCTGCTCCCCTCCTGTTGGAGATACCGGTGCTCAGCCTTTACCAAAACCAGTCAGGCAGTCATTTGTCCCAAAAGTGATTCTGAAATTAAACAAATTTAAATGATTTTTATATATTGTAGGTCATTTTAGACTATCACAGCTGGTCTGGACAGAGAGGACGGATTCAATGGAATGGTTCTCGTTTTAAGACACCTTTTATTTATATATTCATGTCGGAGAGAGTCTGGACTTGTGTGTAGAATGTTGTCTTTGTGTATGTTTTTATGCTTTTTTACTCACTGCAAATGAATTTCCTCACGAGGACAATACACTATCTATCTACCTAAATGATATACCTACCTGGTTGACCTTTTAGATCTGTCGCCCTTACCCCCTTTCCTGCTGGCAACAAAGTGAATATAGTTGCCCAGTTTGGTTTAAAAAAAATGTTAGCAAATATGCACACCGTTTCTAGAAAGTACTTTCCATCCCAATTGATGACTAAGGGTACAAATTTTCACAATGACTTTATTTTAATGCCATTCGCAGTGACATCTATGTGTATTTGTAGGTTATGATTAATTTGTTTGTATACGTTTGGGTACATACGCACACAAATGCAGCATATACTGTGTAATAAATTAAAGACGCGAGAGCTGCATGACGGGCTCATCTCTCTGCACTTGTACCTCCATGTATGAAAACATCACCCTCTTGCGTTTTTCTGACATTTCACATTGGAGTTGAAATGGCTCTATCAGACGTGGCCAGCACCTGTCCGTCACACAAAGGCGAAGCCTGACGTTCCATTGACAAGGACGAGCTGAGGGAGAATAGAGAACACTTTCCGTGGCGCAGAAGGAGAGTGGGGCAGGAGCGTTCCCCAGGGCAGAGGTATCAGTCGATCTGGGGCTAATTCATGTCACACTGTGTATGCTATCTCCTCCAGAGGCCAGAGCCAGCATGATTACGCACGAGTGGAGCAGCAGTGGGCTCAGAAAGAACTAGGTAAAGGACTCAAAACTAAAATAACTATTTTGTTTTTTCAAGTATCAACTAATGCCTAAATCATGAAACTTTGTCTGTCTTACTAGATTTGTTTGCTAAGAAAACCCAATAATAATTGGAAGCAATTGCTGGTTTATGAAATTGCAATGGCTGGTTTCATCTTCTCTTCATCTCTACCTCATCTTCTTGAGCCCAACTGAATACAACAAACTCTACAGAAATTCTTTGTGACAAAACAAAGTCATTCTTGTAAAGTAATAATCAAACCCATGTTCTTGCTTCTCATTTGTCATAATAAATAAAGTCTCCATTCTAAACAATCTTCCTCGTTGTTGCATGTGGAAATGCTGTGGTCTCTGTGGCAGGTGAACTGTGCAGATGGCAGATTCATAGCCTTGTGTTGAGCTCATAATATGTCCTCAGGCTGCCAAGGCAATGTTTAAATGAATATGATTTGTCCACCTTTGATATGTAAGAGGATTATGTGTTGTGTTCAAACACGGCCTGTGAATGGACTGACACTGAGCAGAATAGAATTAGCAGCTCCTGGAGGACGTTTTCATTCTTTGTTAACTTGTGGACTAATCCGCATTAGAACGTGCAGGTCTGAGAGAGGGGGACAGGGGGCTCATGGTTAATCACGCTGTCATGGCAGGAGGAGGGGAGCCAAGACCAATGGAAGGGGGGATCCAGGAGGTGCACAAAGGCCCCTGCTCTTCATGGGTGTTACAGGCTCCCGATGAGCTCTGATCCTCCTCTGTGGCACTAGGCCTCAGACACATATGGTCCCCACATCCGTTCACCTGCGCAAGACTGTTCAAGGAATCAGCCTCTACTATGATTTTACCCCTAACCATTGGTTTAGTGAACTAATACTCACTTTATATTAAGATACTTAAGACATACTAGACTGTAAAAAATGTAATATTCCTTGCTGAAGAAAGATGTGTTTGATGACACAATGGTATATTATTATCAATGGAATTAAATGTAGTAGTCGTCTTGGTCCAGGATGACAGAGGATGTAATAATTGATTTGAAACCAGCCAAAACATTTCAGAAAGTCAAACAGCAGGACAAGTGCAACTCGATCTGGGTTGCCTTTACCTACTTACCATAATTCACATGAATACAACTGGAGGCCTATGCTTGCACTAATCAGGAATTGCAGGAATTTTGGTAGCAAACATTTAGACAGTTCTTCTTAGTTAAGTGCATACTTGGTTTAGCCATTGGATCTGGTTTCTGATTGGCTCATCAGCTTGATAACCAACACAAACCAAAAATGGAGACACAGAAAACGTTCATGTCATATCTCATAATGAGCAATGTTTTGTGTTAGGAAATACTGTATGTCACCACTGCAGTTGTTATCAGTAAACCCAATGCTTGATTTGACCATGATCTAAAGATCCAATAGGCAATGTTTTTTAAAAAAAAACAAAAAAAAACAAATAATTTCAAGTTATTGACATTTACGTGATGTGTGAACTCAAAAGGCACCATCTTTCTTGACTTTGTTCATACAGTTTATATCTGTAATAAAAATGTAATCTGGTCCTAGAATCTGATTAGCAGTATAATGAAATGGCCAATCGCTTTAATATAATCATCCATAGGCCATTTGTCTTTATATTTCACAGGTCCCAAAAATACAAATGAGCTAATGCACCGGATTTG
Organism: Lesueurigobius sanzi; assembly: GCA_900303255.1. Lineage (NCBI taxonomy): Eukaryota > Metazoa > Chordata > Actinopteri > Gobiiformes > Gobiidae > Lesueurigobius > Lesueurigobius sanzi. The sequence goes on along the minus strand of OMNZ01097048.1, from coordinate 5,217 downwards.
TACATAGGTCATTATCCATAACCCATTAAAAACAGATATTTCACATTAATGGAAGTTTTTGCTTTGCTCAGTTAACTCCTTTAGTGGGGAGGGACATTCACTAGTTACAGCACAATGATTTAGTCCTGCCTTGAAGATTGTAATGTAAAGCAATATAACAAAGAACAAATGATCAGTTCCTTTACTTGACACTTTCAAAATCAAATGGACTTACTTTATGATCAACTCTTACCGACCAACCAAGCACAAAGGCAAAAAGTAAAACAAACTTATTTCATGCATTATGACACACCAACTAAATAACTCTGATCGCCGGCATGAAGAGCCCTGCCTTGTTAACCTCTCAGCTGTTTACATACATAAATCACAGAAGACAGTTTCTAATGCACCACAGAACTGTTCCCTTTTAATAAACTGTACAAAATAAGTGGTGTGATTGCGCCACTTAGAGAAAATGATGTCTCTTGTGGATAAACTGCCTATTAGAGGTGAAGAGTCTTTGTGTGTGTCGACCCACAGTGCACAAAGCAGGGGCCTCAGACACAACAATCTCGCCATAATAACACCCAGCCATTACGTCCATCTGCCATTCTTCGGTGACGCTGACATTTTCACTTAAAAGGCCCACTTATGTTTTTATCTGTTCTTCTTTATGAAACTGGTTTACCAAACACTTTCTTGGCCTTCAGTTGTTACACCGTTCTCACGCCCTATTTAAGTGAATGATGCATTTGTGGATATTTGAAGCTTTTGGTGCAGGGGTCGGCAACTTCAGGCAACGGAGACAGGTCCGACCCCGAAATGAGAAATATGATTGCACGCGACAGAAATGAAATGCGTTTTAAAATGAAAATCCTTCAAACAAATCCTGGGGGAGGACTCCCAGACCCACATGGGAGGTTTAATTGATGTACAGTGGTGGAAGAGGTGCAATTTACTGATACAGCAGCAAAAGAGTTTCCTAAATAGAGTTACTTAAGTGCCATTATTTCATAAATATTTTGAAAACTATTACAAGAGTTCAATGCGTGTTATTGCTCTGCCCAATTGAGCTGTTGTCAAAGCACTTCAGCAGAAGAGACATGCCGCTGGTGTTTTTGTCCTTGATTAGCCGGTTTCTCGTCCAAACTATGCCTGCAGTTCTTAGGTCTACAAAATCTCAAAAAGAACTGCATTTTAATCAATATTTGAAATATTTGTACATCTAAACCAATGCAAACATGTAGTGGCGTAGCAGCAATAGGTACGTCTAGAATGCAAGCTAAGCTAATACGGTAGTTATGTACATTCTACTTCTAATTTATCATTTCAAATTGTGTGTATTACAGTATTAAGGTTCCAAATATTACATGTAAATGATTTGAATTCATTAATTTTGTGAGATTAAGTAATGCGGACTCCACTTTTGACTCCACTTTTGCACATACTACTCTTTTAGCCCATGAACGAACGCTTTGTAAATGACCCACTAAGTACAAAAATTGTCCACTTTTATTGACTTCCCACCAATGAGACATAGCACTAGCATTTGTAGAAAGTGGTGCTTGAGTTTGTTACACTGTGGATAGGCTTAGCCCGTGCTCTAAAGGTGAGAAAAAAGGCCGCCCTCCACCACACACCAACAAATTTCCTTGTTTAATTAAATTCTTGTCTTAATAATTGACTCCAACTTTTACATTCAAAAGAAAGATTTTGATCCTGTGAGATATAGTACGTTCTTCTACATCAGGGCAATAATTAAGAGGAGAGCACTCCATTCCCTGGCAGACTGGCCAATTACAACAATTAGACAGAGGGAGAGAGGCACTCACCATGTGCAGAGTAACGGAGAACAGTGACCTCTGCATAGAGGCCCACTCTGCGGCACAGGCCTGATGGAAGTGAAGTGGCCCGTCTGCAGAGGCCGTGATCCCTGCTGAGCGCCGGAGGTCCCATCGTCTGAAATTACAACAATTCACTTCAATGACTGGTCGCACACCCTTAATAATACCTTTAAGACAAACCGGATGAAGCCAGGGGTATATTCACCATAATTTGGCTAATATCATGAACTATATATATTTTTTACATTTTTATATATAAAAAAACATATTCAGAATGGTAGAAAATGATATACTGGGACATGAGTCAAGAAACAAAATAGTACCATAATTGTATTTGCAACATACACATACACAAAACACTTAAATTTAGCTTTGTATATATGGTGGATAAGTATTTTCTACTGGTGTCACATATATATGGTTTTAAAATGAGCCCAGTATTTCAATAATGCCCCTTTAGTCTGTTCCATCTATCACCATCCACCATTGAAACATAAGATGAATAATTATATTATAATTTGAAAATACATTTGCTGCTAAGTGATTAATCAAGACACTTACACAGTAAGGTCCTGTAGCTGCTGGTTATAACTTATTACAGAAACCATTCATTTTTAATGTTTAATTATAACAAATGCAATATTCATGGCATTTAATGATTCAGGTAAGATTTAAATTTGGGGCATGTTTCCTTCTATGACTCTCTTTAAAAACAAGTACCACACTTGAGACCATTATAACCCTTTAACTGGAGTCGGCCAGTGGTATGTACAGTGTATTGACCTAAAAGTGAAATGACTATATAATCACTTGTCTCTAAACTTATCATTTGTCTCAATGTCACTACCACATAGTGAAGGTTACAGTGCACTGGACTCCTGAAAAATGTAGTTGTAGCACATGACAAACCAACCACTAGTATTTAAGTTACATCTTTACTATTTAGCAGAGACAAAGGATTGTTTTTGAGTGACTTGTTATGCAACTACACACATATAGGACTATGAACTACTACAACCACAGATCCTGAACCAGACTGTGATGGATTCTAACCCTAATTTTAAGAGTAACCAACAAGGTACCCCTTCTGACATTGTGTTGTTATCATCAAAACACAGTATATTTGTATGTTTTAATGCATTTGTGTAAAGTCCTTACCTTTTATGTAACAATAAGCCAAGAAGAGCATCCATCAATCTGACTGGCGCTGGAGCATTGTAAACTGCATCACATTTCAAAAAGGAAAGAAAATAATTACAAACATAAAAGTGAACCTTTTATATTCCTATTTCACTGTATGGAGTAAAATCTAAAATATTAAGCAAGGACAGGGCTAAACTCATAATGTCTGCTCATTTTTCTTCTCGTGGGTAGTGCTGGGATCCATTATGAAGAAATGATGATTTATGTCAATGTTAGGCTGGATGTCAGCTTGACCAGGAGACGCGAGAAGAACCAATAATGATAAATATCCCCCTCAGTTCAGCCACCCAGCCCCCAGCATAAGGGCCACTCTGGCCTCTAAACCGCGTCTATGTTTACAATTTACCTGGTTCTTTACATCAGCCTATTTCTCTATTACCATAAAGCTTAGCCTGTGATGATGTCCTGTGTCGAGGTTGTGATGATGGACTGTGATGCAACACTTTGGGGAACCAGGAGCGAGGCAGTCACCTTTAAGCAACATTGAAGCAATCTGTCACTGTCAAACGTCTCCGCAACATGTAACAAGGGACGGACAGTGGGCAAGGAGAAAGAAATATGTGAAAGAGAACAAAGCAAGCATTGGATACACTACATTTTTAATAGTAATCAATTAGTGAATAGGGTAAAGTTGGATATATGAAACCAAGATGTAAAGCTAGGGAAAGATGGCATATGTTCAAATAAAACTATACAATCTCATTTGAAATCTCAGAACCTCTAAACGTCAGTTCCATTTAACTACTAGGTTTAACTACTAGGCTTTCACTAGTATAAATTTTTATTTAATTACACAGTGCTGTATTTAGGTAGCGAGTACAACGAGTGGAGAGTCTTTTTATATTAATTTCATATTGGATGTAATGTAACTATAGGATCTGGCAACTAAAAAATCTTTCTGCTTTTGACTTAGAGGTAATATTTATGTAGTTTTAAATAATCCATCATGTTTCTGATTGATAACATTGATCTTACATTATAATGAAGTTAGACAAAGCACAAATCTTCATCTTAATGCACACAATTTCAAGTTGGTTCCATTTAAGGTCAATATTCCTGGCATCACCTTTCATAATGGATCCCTAAAGATCGGTGTGTGCTGGGGAGAACGCCAGTAACCAAGCCATTGTAAGTGTATGTGAGTGAGCCATGACATTGACAAAGCTGTGGTTCCAGATCTTTTTTATTTTTATTGTTATAACCAGTTTGATGACGCGACTTTATATACTGTACTATCAGCAAGAGTCTGTTTCGTTTTTATGATGCCATTGGGTTTTATTCGACGTGTGGCTGCGGAGGGACCCACAGGGCGGCCACTGTGTAATTGACACAGACAGATAGCAGTCAGAAGTGATTAGTTCCATCTTAGTAAGCAGTCCATCTGTAGCATGGCTGACACCCTGGAATAAAGATGCACAGACAGCAAAGGGCAGTGCATAGCGTTTGGGATATAGTCTTTGCAGCCTTTAGATCAGTGGTTCTCATCTCTCGTAGGGCGTAAGGATCAATCATCACAAGCCGCAACCCAATAAAATTTGAATCTGTTATTTAAAATGTGAAATACTGGAATTTCCCACATTCTTGTTGGTATAAGCATTAAAAAGGCATAAAAAGCTGAAATTGTGATCCAAACAAAATCATTTTAACTGGCTCAGGTTACGTCTTTGTCCATGGCTGCCAGCACGGCATACCACTGTTTCAGGTTGAGCGTTTATGAGCGGTTTGTGATAAGTGAAACAACTAATATTACTTGATTTGTGTAGGTTCTCAGTCGTACAGGTGTTAACCATCCTAGATATAGGCTCTCTATTTCTTCATCTGTACTCTGTGCTTAAAGAACTGAACGCTTCGCTCCTTATCCCAAGAGCTTCGTCAACAGACTGAGGATGGAACCAACCAGGTGGGCCTAATATCAACTACTAGTGGTGCAGAAGGAGCCTGGTGGAGGAGGAGCCTGGTGTAGGAGGAGCCTGGTGGAGGAGCAGCCTGGTGTAGGAGCAGCCTGGTGTAGGTTCCTGACGGAGGAGCAGCCTGGAGGAGGAGGTTCCTGATGGAGGAGGAGGAGCTTGGTGCAGAAGGAGCCTGGTGGAGGAGGAGCATTGTCCTGACCTTTGTGATGAGCTCATAACAATCCATGGGTGTTTCTCAATCACAAGGTACCTTGCCTTGGCAAGGCAAGTGTCCTTCCTTG